>APFE031464384.1:84357-115345 GCA_000404065.3 Pinus taeda | reverse complement strand
TCCAGAGTAGCTTCTGGATGAAGATGCCTCACATATGGGTAGTCATTGGAGGATTTGGGCAAAGATATCCATCATCGCATTCCTCTATTTCTCAAGGGATTCCTCGAGAAATATTTTGAAAGGATCTCCTACCCCCTCATATTTATTTTCTTTTGCCATGAAGGTCATCGGGGTTTGTGAAGCTAGTCTCACAAAGGTTCAACCTGTTCGAGCCTTAATGCCTTATACCCTAACCTCGTTGTGGACATGTAAAGAAAAATAAAGAAAGAGAGAACTGATCTGATACAACTGATCTGAAATTAAATAGGAACACAACAAATTAAATATATAACCATAAATACAGAGATGTAGTAGAAATAACACTTCATTTAATTAATAGAAAAATATTGAAATGTGCTTACAAACAGAATGGAAATAAACTAGCTGAGGCAATGGTAGCTTATCTCTGACAAGAGATGTGGTAGCTACATGCCAATGAACTGTGTTAAAATGAGGCTCAAGTGCCTATTTATTATTGAACAACAAGATAAAACCATAAACAACCAAAACCCTAACCCCGGGAGATGTAACACCAAGAGTGTGTGCGCCCCATTAGGGTTAGTTGGACATCTATCTTCTTGGGGTCGTAACTTGGTCATATTATCTATGTTTGGCACATATGATACCTTGTTGGAAAGGTCTCTCTCAGTACTATAGGATTTGCCACATGCCCCTTCCTATGGCTATGGGCGTATAACAGAACTCAAAATAATGATGTTTAGGGGATCGAAAATTCTTTCAATGTTCAAGACCTGAAAAACTAATAAAAATAGTAAATGTTGAAATAAACAAGGAAATAGATGAAAATGACTGGAGGTCTAGGTAGAATAGGCAGGTGGCCACCAATATCCACTTGGATCAAAATTTGATATCAATTTACAATTATTCAATCAATTGTGTCGAGGTGCGTGCTCCATGATATTAATGTTATGATGAGGATGAATCATATGACAACAAGCCATTCGTTGAGATAGATTGATTAATCAATTGTAATGGATTTGGTGTTGCTAGTTGCATTTACGAGTCTCAATAATCTGTATTTAGTTTCTATGCAACTTTGAACTCACGTGGAAGAACAATGGAAAACACTTTTTCTTTGAGAAGATTACGAACATTACCAATCCATCATTTTGAGGCTGGCTATTTTGTTGAAGTCTTAATTTCATCAGGGAGATTTAGAATACTGCAATTTGTAGGTATGTATATAATCATTGATGCCATTTTACATCTCAATCATATAAATATGTTATTATTAAAAATACATTCGGTTTGGACTCTGTAGAGGTATGGTCTAATGAAATGTGTTTGTAAACAGATGATTTGATTGCCCCACTAAATTCACCTACAATAGCAAGCCAATTGTAGGTAGTCTCTCTATGAGGACTTGCATGGCTATGAGAAAAACCTATCACTAAAATATAAAATGTAGGGCATACAAATATAGAAACCTTGAGTTTGATAAGCTAATGCTCCAACTATTCATCACAATTATGACTTTTCTTGAGGCTCTAATAACTCTTTTTTTATTTTTTTTATCCGGTGTTTGCAAATGATCTATGCTAACAAGTCTAAACTATGTAAGCCACAAAAGATATACATCTAAAATCCAAATTTCTAGAAGCCTAAACTAGTTTTCTCAAATTAAATGAAGAGAGAATGGCTAATGTGCTAACAAGTTCCCCCTGTACACTAGGACATCCTACTATTGTATTAGTGTTCTCTAGATAGGTAGTTATAGTACCACTCTTCTAATGATATGAATGATCTAAGGACATCGAGCTTGCAAAACCCTAATACGGATAGATTATCTACCCATAAGGATAATTCATCTTATTATTATCTTTAACTTTTCATATGGAGTTCATTACATTAGGTGATATTTTTCCTGTTTTGGAGAGGGAAAATGGTTTATTATCATATATAGATATTATACTCTCATATCACTATTTTTCCTTGTTGGTACGCTGGTCTAATATTTTCTCTTTTTCTTCTTGAATTCTTTGATTTATTTTCTCTTTCCTCATTGTTTTTACCTTGAACTTTATATCCCACAAGTTATTTGTAGTTGTTTCCAACTCTCGATATATCCTTTCTTTCTCACGGGCCTGGTGACATTGGTCAAACATTATTTCTTTCTCCATAAATAAATGGAAAGTGGTTGAATGTTGTCGATAACATTTTCAAATTGATGGAGAGGAGAAAGTAAAAATAAAAATAAAAGAAAAGAGAACAAGTAGGATATTCAGAATTGACAAGGTGTTGATTTTGTTATTTTTCTTTTTATTATTTTGAAATTTTTTATTCCTTCTTTTCGAGTAATGTCTAAATAATTTGTCATTGGTATTATTGCTTGAACTAACTTAATTTTTATTTTTTTACATTAATATCATTTTTTCTTCTCATTATTTTTTGAAAACTTCAACTTAAGATAGCATGTGATACCAGAAAGGACATTTTATCATAAAGTACCAAATAAATGTATTGGGAAAAAGACACTTATAATATAGCATCATTTAACCTAAATATAAAAAAAACATGTGTTTTGTGCTCTGATATACGTGACACTATATAATTGGCCTAATATCAGAATGACAAATCTTGTAGCAAAATTGCAAAATTTGTGGTGAAAATCAAAAGAGTTTTCCAACATTTGAAAGGAAGATAAATTATGGAATTTAACATAGGGGAACTATGGGGTAGTTCAAGTTACTAACAAACGAAAAGAATCTATATCCTTCACAGAATTTTAGATTTTTTTTAATAAATAGTGGTGTACTAATGTTTAAAAACATATCAAATCTAAAGTAGATCCCATTAGGTTCCTAGGTAACTCCATTGATATGACTTCAGTGACTCCAATAGCATGTGGGGATGACAACTCTACTGATGAGGCTATTACTGAGTATACCAAATAGTTTATTAATAATTCCACTAATGTTAACAAGAGTGTTTTCTATTTTGATTGTTATGATATGCTATAATGGTGTCTAATATAAATCCTATTTATGGTAATTTTTCATAATTAATAATAATGATTGTATAAATTCCTTGTAGATTCAAACTACATATTGTAATATGCTAAAACAATTGACTTGAATCTACTCTACTCATTAGCGGAAACAATAATTGATCGACGAAGTCACAAAGTAGAAAAGGAAGTATTCAATCACACATAACAAAATAATTCCTGGGGAAAGCCATAAATAAAAACCCCTACTATTTGTATATTTCATTAATAAAAAAATTTGAGAAGATTAAAATGCTTTGCTCAAGCTCGAGCAAACTCTGCAGTATCAAAATCTATCTCACTACTTCACAATCAAGCTCTAGCCAATACTTAGCCAAATCTGTTGCCTACCAAGCTCTTATTTCCTTACACACTTTCCTAGGGAATTAGCCCATATTTAGTTGGGGAAATCCTTCCATAACTGCGCAATCCATCAATAGGCCTTCCTCTAGTTTCTTGCACCATCAGTTTAATTTAGATGATTTTATAACTGATAGTACATTGTCCTTGAAATCTAATCTCAATTGGGTCTTTCTCTTATCTGACATGCATGAGTTAATTATGATTGAATCTTCAGTTTGTTGGTCGAGCAATGCTAGTTACACCCCACTGCTGGATCTCCCACTAATTCCTCCATTAGTTGGAACTAGTTTAACAGAATTTAACTCAATTAAACTGAATTAAATAATTATAACTCAAAAGAACCCGACTTGGGCCCTAAAATTTAGGAATCACTCTACAAGAATCTAGATAGAATCCCAACTCAAATTAACTGAGCCAACTAAGTCAAATTAACTTAGTTAAATTTACAAGTTCCTATGAGAGAAAGAACTAGAATTTAATTCCCAATTTAATTAAGGGAAAAAATTAAATTAGGTTTTTCTTGTTGTATTTTTTAACACTCCCTCTCGACAAGAAAAATATTATCTTCTACCTCAATCTTGCCTATGTTCAATTCGAATTGGCATCTTGAAAATTCCTTTGTCAAAATATCTACATCCCGCTCCTCTATAGGAATGTACTCCAGTAGCATGATTCTCCTATGCACGTAATCTCATAGATGGTGATACCGATGTCAATATGCTTGAACCAATATTGAAAAATTGGATTCTCAGAGATTTTGATACAACTCTCATTGCAACAGTAAATCACTATAGGGTCCATTTGTTCACCAAATAATCCAACAAGGATATTCCTCATCCAGATAGCCTCACAAGTACAACTGACCTCTGCTTCATGGTGTACCAAGAAACTATTGTTGGCCTGATACTGAAGATTCCCCCTGATGTTCTCTTTTTGTCAAATGGACTCCCTACCTAATATGCGTTTGTGAAGCCTTGAAGCTTCACTCCCTCTGTCTATTTGTCCTAAAGACCAAATTGAGTGGGGCCTCTGAGGTATCTCAACACATGTTTAGCTGACTTCCAATAAAGTTTGGTTTTCTTAACTATGGCTTGACTAAGCTAGTTAACTGCAAAGCACATGTCTAGTCGTGTGTTCACCAAATACATAAGTGAACCCACAATATGTCTATAAATGGTATCCTCCACTACTTCACCTGAAGTAGCATCTTCCTTCCTCCAATTACTTGCTAGAGGAGTCTCCATGGGTTTACTACTCTCCATGTGGAAAATTTTTAGTATCTTGTTGGCATACTTCCCCTGAGAGACAAAAAATTCCTCATCTCCTTGCCATACTTCCATACCGAGGAAACAATGGATGATCCCCAGGTCCTTCATCTCAAACTATATTGCAAGATCCTCTTTTCAATATTTTATTAGCTTCTCATCACCTATTGGAATCAAATCATCGACATATAATAATATAATCAACAATTTACCTTCAAACATAATATGGTAAAGGTTCGCATCTACTTCACTTTTGGTGAAGCTCAACTCGGTGAAATAACTATCAGTCATGGTGTACCAAGCACGGGGTGATTGTTTTATTTGATACAATGCTCGCTTGAGTCTACACACATGTGACTCTTTATTGAAGGTCACAAATCCTCCAGCTACTCAATACACATCTCTTCCTCAATCATACCATTGAGGAATGTTTTCCTCACATCCATATGATGTATCTTCCATCCCATCTATGTTGACAGTGCTATAATAGATTTGATTGATGAGTACCTTGCTACTGGAGCAAAGGTCTCCTTGTAATAAATTCCCTCCACCTAAGAGAACCCTCCCGCCACAAATCTAGCATTGTGTTTCTCCACACTCCCATATGTTGCTTGTTTTACCTTGTAAAGACATCTCTAACATACCACTCACTTCTGTGCTAGCCTTTGGACAACTTCCCAAACATTGTTTCTGATAATGGATTTATACTCCTCAAACCATGGCATCAACCCATACTGGTTGTTGCACTGCTTCCTCAAATGAGGATGGCTCAACCACTACACTCTCAGTCATCAGAGCCATGTAGCTAGTGTACTGATCTGGTTACCTCCTCTACCTACACTATGATGTGGGTGATCCCACATTCTCTCTAGTATCACACATCAATCTATCAACCTCTCTAGTGTAATTCCTTCCATATTTGGAATTCTTCGCATGAGTGGTTTCTTCCACTCTCTACTCCTCTGCATGTGGCTACTCCACATCATTGTAAAGTTCCTCCTCTATAGATAAAATACTGAAGTTTCCTCTCAAGGGAACATCTCATGGCCTTCTTTTCATCAAACTTCACATCTCTACAAACCATTTTCATCCTATTGGATGGTAGGTACACTTGACAGTTGTGAGGTGTATTACTGTACACCAAAAATATGACCAACGCAGTTGTTGGCTCTCTCATTTTTCATGCATTCTTGGTAACATGATAGTAGACTGACAAACCAAAGATCTTGAAGAGTGTCACATGTGGTTTCTTACCTGAAAATGCTTATTCTGGTGTACTCATCCCAAGAATTCAATGAGGGCTTATGTTATGCAAATAAACAATTATGTGTCCTTCTTCAACCCACTAGTGCAATGGTAGGCCCTCATCATGTAACATCGCTCATGCCTCTCCCAAAATACTTTTATTCTTCCATTAATCCACCCCATAATATTGTGAGTTATGAAGTACTATTAACTCCCATAAAATTCCTTTTGTTGCACAAAATTTATTGAATTCATTCGACACATATTCTCCACCATTATCATTTCTAAGAGATTTAACTTTCTTGCTAGTATCTTTCTCAACATGTTCTTTAAATTCACAAAATTTAGTGAACATCTGATCTTTATTCGGCATGAAGAAAATCCATCACTTATGGGAAAAATCGTCAACGAATATTACATAAATACTTGTGCTTAGTAGTGGATTCTATTGAGAATGGTCCACCCACATCTGAGTGAACTCTATCAAGGATCACTTGCACTTGAATGTCTTTATCATGAAAGGAAGCCTTATCGTACTTCCTCAATGTACACCCTTTGCATGTGTTTGTCTGCTCTAGTATACCCCTGGGAAGTCCTATAGAAATTTGTTGCATGATCTTCAAATCTCCATCATGCAAGTGACCCAATCTTCTATACCACAACTCACCAATGTCTCGAATCTGCACCTTCTCTACTATTGTGCTCAAAACAACACAATATTCTACATCCAATTTGTAGATGTTCACTCGAAATCCAATTTGTTTCACTTTTCCTGAGGTTATGTGAAGAAAGAAATATTTCCCTTACTAAATATCACATCGTATCCACGGTTCGCCAACATGGAAACTAAAACCAAATTCTTCTTCAAACTTGAAACATGCATGACATCTTTTAATGTGAGAAGAGAACCAAAATCCCTCTGAAATGTAACAATACTGATGCGGGTCACGCTATACCCCCCATCATCTCCCATCTCGATGTGCATCTAGAGGTCCTTCTCCTCCAAGTCGTTGAATAACTCTTTGATGTCGGTCATATGGAATGAGGCTCCACTATCTAGGTACCACACACTACCCATCACCGATGTCACCATGCAAGCAGTGAGGGTGAAATCTAGTTCGAACTATGAAGCAAGAGGTTCACTTGCCGCTCCTCCTGAGGGCTTCTAACCAACCTTCTTATGTAGAAACTTTGTGTCATAGTGTCTGAGCTTGTAACAGTGAAAGCATTTAATCTTCAACATGTCCTTCTTCATGTCGCACTAATTGGAATATGATTTGGAATTGGATGAATTCAACTTCCCTTTCTTCACCTTTCCAGCTAAGGCTAGTTCTCCCCATCATCATGCTTGGACGAGGATCCACCTCTAGTGTTCCGTCAGACCTCTTTTTATACCAATTCAGAACATAATTTCTCCCACTCTGGTAGCTTCTCCCTCCCATTAACTGAGTCTTGGTAGTTGTGCCAAATCTTGGGAAGTCCTAGAAGTGCTAGGCTCACCAGATCATGTTACACAACTGTAACACCAACACTTCCAATCTCATCCCAACAATGGGTGAACTTAGTCAAGTACTTTGGTATGTTGTCTCCCTTCCCCATCTTGATCTTTAGGAGCTTCTCCTTTAATGCCATATTGTTGTGGTCACTATTGTTTTGAAACAGGTCTTTCAATGCCTTCCATATTGCAAAAGGATTTTCCTTACCATGGATGTTCTAGACAATATGATATCGAACTCCTTCTAGGACAATACTTCTCGCCTTGTCCACACAATTTCTCCACTCTGTCAGATCTTGAGCATTAGTTGTTGAAGGCTTAGTAATCTCATTGTCTATGAATTCCTTAAGGTTGTTTTCATCCAACACTGCCTCCATCCCGTCCTTCAAAGAAATATAGTTCGAAATACCCTCAAGGGCATATTCAAGCCTCAATCTGTAGAATGACATACTGTTGGCTCTGAAGTATGATGTTGCAAATTCAATTTCTCATGCAGAGGACAAACTGGTATTCTCCTCTTCTATAGTTATTTCAACTCCAATACCATGTAGAAATTCCTTGTAGATTCAAACTACAGATTGTAATATGCTAAAAAAATTGACTTGAATCTACTCTACTGACCAGCGAAAACAATAATTGATCGATGAAATCAAAAAGTAGAAAATGGAAGAATTCAATCACACATAACAGAATAATTTTATGGGGAAATCCAGAGCTAAAAACCCCTACTATCTATATATTGCATTAATAACATTTTTTGAGAAGATTACAATGCTTTTCTCAAGCTCGAGCAAACTCTACACTATCACAATCTATCTCATTACTTCACAAACAAGCTCTAGCCAATACTTAGCCAAATATGTTGCTTGTCAAGCTCATATTTCCTTATGCAGTTTCCCAGGGCATTAACCTGTATTTAATTAGGAAATTCCTCATCCATAACTATGCAATCCATCAATAGGCATTCCTCTAATTGCATGCACCATCAGTTTCATTTATATGATCTTACAACTGATAGTACAATGTCCCTGAACTCTGACATCAACTGGGTCTTTCTCTGATCTGACATGCATGAGTTAATTATGAGTGAATATTCAATTTACTGGTTGAGCAATGTTGGTTACACCCCACTACTAGATCTCCCAGTAATTCCTTCATAAGTTGGAACTAACTTAACTGAATTTCACTCTATTAAACTAAATTAAATAATTACAACTCAAAAGAACTCAACCTAGGCCCCTAAAGTTTTGAACCACTCTGCAAGACTCTAGAAAGACTCCCAACTCGAATTAACTGAGCTAGCTAATTCAAATTAACTTAGTTAACTATTACAAGTCATTGTGAGAATTAGAATTAGAATTTAATTCCTAATTTAATTCAAGAACAAAATTAAATTAGGATTTTCTTGTTGCATTTTTCAACAAGTCTATCGTTGAGGCTATTTATTGAGTATACCAAAGAGTTTATTAATAATGCCACCAAACTTGACAACAGTGTTTTCTATTCTAAATGTTATGACATGTTATAATGGTGTCTAATATAAATCTTTTTTATGGTAATTGTTTATAATTAACAATAATTATTTCACAGTTATAAGTGTACGAAGGAGTTTATACAATAGATTTTTTATTTTTATTTTTATTTTACTATTCATCTCATTTTCTTCTTATATTTAGAATTTAATTTCTTTGTATGTTTTATAATGGACCTTTTTTTTTTCCAAAGAAAAAACGGTAACCTTTTATTAAAAGAATTAATGAAATGTTACACTAGCAGATGCAATGAAGCATTCCATAAGATGCCCAAATGGGCTCGAGTGCAATCACACCCCACGCAACATTAGAAGACTAACGTGCATAAAGAAAGAAAAGGAAAAGAGAAGAGAGGAGAGAGAAAGAAAAAGGCAAAAAACTGAATTCCGGTGGTGAGAAAAATTCACGCTTCAAGTTTTTCGCCCCTTTTTCTTTTCAACCTTTCGCCACTCTCCTTGAGTGGGCTCGATCGAAGCAATGACTAACTGTGTTTCTGCTTTCTGTGAGCCTGTTTCCTTGTCTGAGTCTGAAGTATCTGAGTGGTGATGCCGTTTGATCCCTCCCACGTTTTGTTCCTCGCTTGTCTTCTCTGCTTGATTTTGGTGGATCTTTGAATCCTTGTTTGCTGATGTAGCTTCTTCCTTTGTCTCCTTTTCTTTGGATACCTCTGCACTCTCTGCGAGAGTGTCGTCCTCTTCTGCTTCTGATTCTTCATCTTCTGAATCAGGGGGGGGAAATTTCCATCCTTTCCTCTGCTTCCCTTTCTGCTTCTTTTTGTTGTTTACTTTTTTTGCTTCTGGGCATGTGCTTTGTAGGTGTCCTGTCTGCCTGCAGAACCTGCATCTGAAAGCGGTGTTTTCATAGTCTAGTGCTTGCAGCCAGTTTTGTTGTTTATAGATTAGTCTTATATTGTCTGGCAGCCCTTTGCTGAGATCTACTTCGACACAAATGCGTGCAAAATTGTATATCCTTTCATCAATTCTCTCCAGATCTGTTTTGATGTATTTCCCTATACTGTTCCCAATTCCTTCCAAGACTTGTTCACTCCAAAAGTGGAGGGGAAGGTTGTATAAACGGACCCAAACCGGAACTTTGGATATAGTCATGATGTTTGGATCGAAATATGGAAACCATGGGGTCATGAATAGTCCTGATGTTCCCCAGAGATAAGGCCCATTGCTGATGATTGTTTCTCTGTCTTCCGAGGATGCGAATCTAACTATGAAAAATCCCTTGGAGCATAAATGTATGTCACATTCCATGGTCCAAGTGGTGAAGATCCAATGGAATAGATCCATTGGTTTCAGCCAGAAGCTGTTAAAACGACAGATTAGGGCCTGCGTTTCATAGGAATTTACGAAAACATCGAGCCTTTTGGAGTCAAAATTTAGGGCTGGGGTTTGCCCTAACTGATCTACTATGTATGGCCTAGGAGTATACCTACCTTGATCTGGAGCGGATCCTGAATCTTTATTACCCTGAAGGATGTTTTTGTATGAGATCCCTCCTTTGGGTTGTTGCTGAGATGCTGTCTTTTTCCCCTTCACCCCTCCTGAGCTGCTTGTCTGACCCTGAGGAGGGGCTCCTCCCCTCAGTCTGAAGTTCAAAACAATGGTTTCTCCTGGGCTAATCCCATAGCTTCCCATGGTTTTATTGTCTTGGAGAGACCATCTGCCATTTACTAGGTGTTGGATCTGTCTAGGATATCCAGACAAAGCACAGATTTGCTGCTTCAGCTGCATCACAGTTCTATCTGCATGCACCCATACTAAAAAGGATTTCGACTCTGGGGGTTTTTATAATGGACCTACCATACCATTACATTCAAAATGAAAACATAAAGGCATCTAGATACTTGGTTTAGAGAAAATAATGAGTAATTATAAATTTGAAACATCTTGTGAAATACAAAAAGCTATATTTATGACAATGACAATAGATAAAATGATAAGTGAGATAGATGCCCCTTACATAACAATTCTAATACTAGTGCCTTATGTTTTCAATGACCTTATTGACAGACCATGTTCAACGGATTTTTTATTATATATATATATATATATATATATATATATATATAGTTGAGGATAAGAATTGAAGGAAATACATATATACACTGCCAACTTATGACTTACATGATTTTCCTTAATAAAGAGATAGACGAAAAAAATGATTATACAAAAATCTTTACCACAATAAAAGAATCACCCTTGTTAATAGTGACATGATGTTTCCTCTTTTATCTCTTTAGAATGTACTGAGACTTCCACTTCATAGGTCCCATGAAAGCCTCTAAGTTTAAACCGGCCTTCATGATTTGTATGGTTCTTTACATTTTTTGTCCATTCTTTCTTCAGAGAAATGAATCTCTTTCTTGTTTCATTGGGCATCCCATCCCTATCAACAAGGTGAAGGCGTCCCTGCTCCAAGGACATGTGTTCCCAAAAGCCCTATAACATATTACCTTTAATTGTGGTGTGCCCAAAAGCTTCATGAAGACTGACCTCCAAGTTGTCTTTTCTCACAAATTCATTAGTCGAGTAAACATCCATCTCTACAAACCAAATGGGCAACCCTAAAATAGAAATTATGTTCAAAGTAAAGTCTAAAATGGAACCAATAGGGTAGGTAATATGGCCCTCTATCCCTATCCCCCAACTGATAGACCTCATTCCTAAAGATCCATGTTATAATTAATATACTTCTATGGATCTGCCATCGGAACCATCTTCTATATCGTAGTCATTAACATTCCTAAAGATCTGCAATCTAATTAATATACTTCTATGGATTTGTCATCAAACCATCTTCTACATTCTAGTCATTAACAAACAGAGTTGCAGATGGGTCAAGCTAGTGAACCATTTTGAACAAATATGACCATATATCTTTTCCTAATCTATCTTGATAGAATCATCCACGAAGTCTCTCATTGTTTACATTGTAACGTTGGAATTTACCACGATACCTTGAAAGTAGATCAAAAATTCTGATTCAATTCTTTGACCCCATTGTCGCATACTATTAATGTCTTCACGAAAGGTACAATCTCATCTGGTATGGTATCCATGGCACTTAAAAAAATAGAGCTTATCACTTTTGTGATTCCATGTAATACCATTTTAGCTTACTTTGAAAAACACCCTAGTTGGATATTTTTACAAAGAAAGAAACATAATCTTGATTATCAAGACTGGTCCTATTCATGCATGAATGCAAAAGAAATCTATCATATACAATTAAGTAATATGATATAGAATAACTAATTATTTAATAGGGAGGGTGATACTATTTTATATTTTTTATAGGCATTTTTTTAAAATTAAGTATTTTCACTAATATGTTACTAAAAATATAGTTGTTAAGTATTTGGAAGCTATCAACCATCTACTTATAATTATCCAACTCTTTCACATTCTTCTTTTAGTTTTATTGAAAAACATTTTATTGTTTGTATTAATCTAAAGTTATTTTAATGTTTAAAAGATTTATATAATAAAAATAACTCTGTTTATAATAATACATTTCTCACCCAAATGAAGTAAGATGATTTAGAGTTTGCGTTAAAACTAAATTTCATCTAAAATATGCTTGTGAATTAAAGTTTTTAGTTTTATTTTTAGGAGATAAAAATTGTTATAATATTTAGAGTTGATTATATAGTATTTATTGTTTTTGTTCCTAATATTTTATTGTGAGTGTTTTATGCCATTTCAAATTTAGATTCATGATTCAATAAATCATTTGGGTGTTATAGCCATTTTATTTTTTTCTTGTGAAATTTTTTAACATAATTATGTTATTAAAAGATATTTTAAAATAATTTTTTAATCAATGAAAGATTAATTTATTGCTAAGACATCACCTAAAAAAACATCTAAAAAATCCAAATTCATGCTCTAGAGGCAAAAATTTGATTGGGTGTGCCCCATATTTGTATACTATTTTCAAAATCATTTCACCTATACAACTTTTATATATATATATATATATATATATATATATATATATATAGAGGTTATGTATTTCAAGTTCAAATATTAAGGACATAGTAGAGAGGTGCGAATATGGCCTAGGTTGTTGAAGTCATGTGGATATCACAGCTTTAGGCGTTTGAAATTATTGTCACTGCCTTACCAGTGACTTATATCGACGGTTAGAGACATTTACTTCTCGTCGTTGCGTTAAATTCTTCGAAGCTCCAAAGTTAAAAATTAGGTTGGCTATTTTCTATGGAGGTGGCGCCTCACTACCACTGGGGCAGGGCACCATAGACCGAGGCATGAGGTCAGGGAGTACTGGTTGATAGTTGCAATTTACGCTTTGCATTAATTGCCCATTTTCCCTCAGTAAAGTAGGAGTATTGGTTTCTAGCTTCTATTTAAAGGTAATTATAGGACATTAAATGATTGGTTAGCTGCATGCCCTTTAACTTTATAACACATCCAACTTTATAACACATCGAGGGTGTATAACTAGATAAATGAAAAATAATGGAGTGTGTTATAAAGTTAAAAGGCATGCAACTAATTTAATACCCTATGGCAAGCTAGTTAGCTCTTGTTTATCTAGCTGTTGTCATTAGACGTCCAATGAAGAACCATATTCGCATTTACTCCGATTCTCTGAATTGAATAACCATATTCCACCATTTTGTGATGGCATTAACCTTCGTATGAGGAACAATATTGGCATTTACTCGGCGTGACGTTCGTTCTTGGAGTTCGCCAAACTATTATGCAGTGGTTTGCAGATTGCAGGTGTTTTGCTTTCACTAGAAAGCACAACACAATTCCAAAGCTCCTTTGAGAAGTGTCGAACGGTCCATAGAAGTGGAGATGAGATAAAGTCTAGAAAGCACTATGTGCATGTGGTGTGAATATCAATATTACCAAATGTAAGGAAAGTTTACTTCTCTCCATGGTTACTTCGCATATGCTTCATGTTTTTTTGTTAAGTGGGTTGTGTTATATTTTACTTAATGAATTTAAAACGGAAACAGAATTTATCATGAAAACATTCTTCCATTGTTGAATGAATCGATTATCATTATTTTTTTAAGGTACTCAGTTCTGGTGGCCTTCACAATACAAGTATGTAGACTTGAACTTCCCATCAATGTTAAGTGTTGAAATTTTTAAGTGGGCTGAGGGCCGAATATCCATACCATACTCGATATTCTACCCAACATTGGCGATGGAATATAAAACGACCATATTGTATCAATAGTGTTTCGGTGAATTATTTTGTTTACACAACACAAAATGTGTCGCTGCAAAATATATTGGTAAAGAAAGAGAATTGATACAATTGTGATGTATTGGATGATTTGAGATATTAAAAATGCTTTGTGATAGTTTGCAGATGTGTGCATTTTATGGGTTCGACTTATCGGCTTTGTTTATCGACTTTGTTTTGTTGAAAAGCAAAGCACAATTGAACGTTCGAAAACCCTGTACCAAACGGTCCACAGAGGAAGTGGAGACGAGATACAGTCTAGTCAAGGTTACTTCTCTCCGTAGTTACTTTGTTGACGCTTCATGTTTTTTTTATAACTGTGTTGTGTTATAGGTCGCCTTGCAATTTTATCTTCACTAAAATATTTATACAATATATGTGAATTCGAAATTCGATTTGTTTTCAATTTATGTGAATTCGATTTGTTTTCATGGTTATGAAATTATTTTTAAATTAAAAAAAAAAAATACTCTTAGCTAGAATTCATTGGAAATGCAATAGGGAAAATTTACTTGAGGTGCAAGAAACCAGAGGAATATGCTAGAATCAATTATGCACGCATCTGTGTGGAAATGGATTCCCAGCTGAAATACACCTAACAAGTAAAGACTATGTGTGGAGCCATAAACTTGATTATGAAAGTGTACTCTTCAGATGTCGATCGTGGTTTGAGACAGACCACCTAGCCAAAAATTCCACAAAAGCCTCAACTAGAAAAAATCACTACAGATATACATGGTGGGAAAGAGCACAAAAAGAACACTACACTGTCATCAAGGAAGAATACTCTCTAGAAAACTCTAAATCACAAGAAATCGGGCAAAAAAGAAACAACTCTCAAGACAAGTAGGGGAAAGCCCCACCCGACAAGAAAAAGTGAACACAACAACCCCTCAAGGATCAACAGTTATGAAGATTTGAATACTACACAAAATAAATCTTCATTTAACCGCGCATCAGATCTCATAGACCAAACTGCTTCTGATTATCTTCAAAAGAACGAACACAGTAGATGCAAAGCTAAGACACCAATGTCCCAAGACCCAAGAGATGAAGCAGATGCAAGATAAAGAAAGTTGGAAGACAATAGAGAAGAAAAAGAAAGCTACAACACCAATCTCGCCAAGAAAGACGATAAGTCAGATAATTAGAAAGTAAGAAAATTATAGGTCCAATAAAACAATTTGGTCTTAGTGGACTTTAACCACCACCACCACCATCATCATATATATATATATGAGAATGTGTTTTGAATTTATGTTAATGAGAGATTTGGATGTTAGAAAGATAACAATCAATTTTTCTTTTCAAATGTACACATTGTTTCCCGTAATTATTTATTTTGGTGATTGTTTAGTTGGTTTTTTCTTCCAAAGTTAGGGTTTGATTATTTCCCATCAAAAGTCCTTTGGTGTATGGTTTGTGGTAGCTTTTAAGGTTTTGTGATAGGCGGTGTTTGATTTAGAAACATATAATGGGATTGCCTAGACTTGCAAGAGGAAATGTTCTCATACGTTGAGCATTCTAACATGCAAATTTGAGGTTATGTTCTCATACGTTGAGCATTCTAACATGCAAATTTGAGGTTAGTGAGTTTAATTTCTTTGAATTTAATTTTTTTCTCTAATTTTTTTGGAATTTTTAATTATGTTTATATTAATATATATATGTGTGAGAGAGAAAAGCAATATCCTTAAAAAAAAATTAATATTTTTTGAATTAATATATTTAAATGATACATTTGGAATTTTGTCTTTACCCTATCCAATGATGATTGTCTCCAATACTAGTTGGATATATATATATATATATATATATATATATCCAAAATAACACATATTATTTAATTATATTATAGTTTCTATATATAACTAGCAAAGTGATAAAATTTATATCTATATAAATAACATATTTTCTTCTCTAATTTTAATTAAATGTATGAGGAAATAAAAAATATAAAATTTCATAAATAATTATTATAACATTGGTTAATTTTAATGTCTTTTCCACATACACAAATACATATGACAAGATTCAATAATATTAAGACTAGCTTTGTAACAATTACCTATTTTTAGTAGTTGATATACCTGATTTGGCTTGTCTTTATTCATTCACAAATTTAAAATACAAATACACAAAATAACCCATACATATGACCATAAAACTTTTTGGAATTGATTTTTTAGTGCTTTATAGAGTAGTTTTAGATTTAAAATATCTTTAGGAATTTTTTTTTTTTTTATAGATTTTTTAATGAAAATACCTCACTTATTTTCATTTCCATTCATTTATAAATTTAATATATATATGGATGACAATTTTTTCTAAAGACTATTCTTGAGATTTTGCAAGGTCATTACGAGTTTGAAACATTTTTGAAGATTATAAAATATATCGACATTCTAATAGTTACAAAATAAAATGTAGGCTTTCTTTCTCTTTCTCTCTATATGATATCATATATCAAGAATAAAATAAGTCAAAAAATTTTGATTGAATTTTTTTTATGTTATTATTGTTATTCGTTTTTATTAATTCTTTTTCTTTTATAATGTCTTTAGTGAATATTAATTTATGATAAATATTATATAAATTTTGATTTAATTTTAAATCTTATATTGTATTGATTTGTATACTAAGTAAAAAAAATGTTGATTGGTATTTTCTTGTGATTTTATTAGTTAATATAATTGTTTGAAATTTAAAATATCATTTTTTTACAAATGTCAATTAAAATGAATGTAGAGTCTATTTGTATTTATATATTCTTTACACATTTTAATATTAGGAAATTTTTATGCTATTTTCTTTGGACACATTATCCTATTGTTCAAAGTGTGGCAAAAATATGTACATCTTCCTTAGTACTTGATACCCTTTTGAATCTGAATTAGACACTTGTGCAAACTTTCTACTTTCTTAGATTGTTTTTGGTCTATGCATACTAGCGCATTGAGCTTTTATTGCTATGTGATTAATATAAAATGCTCTCATTTTGTTGGGCTTCTTTTGTTTAATTGTATTATTTTACTTTGTGTGTGGTTGATAAAATGTAGACAATGTTATATTCAAATTTCCTTATAGTTTGTTCTTCATCTTCTTTCTCCCAAGAACCAGGTGCTTGTGTTTTACTAGGTTGTGAAAAAAACTAGAAAAAAGAAAGACTTATCCATGTACAACAAATTCCACATTGTTCTCCAATGGTAGTAAGTAATAGACCATTTAATGTATTCCATGTTTTTTTCATTCTAAAGAAATCTTGCATCTAACACTCTACCATATTTTCCCATTGGACCACATGACAATAAAAAATGTTTTTACACTAAATGGGTCAAATTTGGAAGAAATCGATCATAAGTTATCTAGATTCAACTTATATAGACTACAATATTTATCTTAATATTTAGGGGATTGATATTTTGATTCTTTTATTGTTCTTCTTCACTTCTGTTATACCTCAATTGAAATCCAAGAAGGAATTGTTAATCACTTATGTTATTGCTTGAGTTGTCGACATGACGCTGCTTTGCTATCATTGCATATTGAATTGACTCATGAGTATCTTGAAGACCTACACCATGTTAGTGATGTTCATTCATATTCGCAAGGATTGTCTGCACCCTCTTATCTTTCTACTTCATCTAAAATTAGCTTACGGGGAGAATTTTTTATTTTTATTTTTTCATTAAATGTTTCTCTAATTGGTTTTCAATTACAACCAATGTTTCGCTATTTACAAATGGGGAACCTTATCTTCATTTCACTGAACACATTGATGGCTACCAATGTAATATTTTATTACACAACCAAAATCCTATTTGCGGCCATTTTTTAACCACTCTTGTTGCATCGCACAATGGAAATCACATGTTCGATCTCTAGATCGATTGCTCCATCCAATTCTTGATGCCAATGTTCCTCTAGACAATATGGCATGTTATTAATTGGACAATCCTAATGCAACAAGGGGTTTTGATCTATGGTCATATTCTCAATGACTACCATGAATATTTGTTTGAATCTATTTGTGCACTTGCTTTGTGATTTGACATGGTTTCTGTAAGAAAAACATTGGCACAAACCTTTTACAGTTGTTTCATTTGCAATGACATTAGAGTTATTAAATGTTTGCAACTACACTAATGCTAAATCATTGAGCAGGAGTAATGTGTCAATAGTTAGAAAGTTTATATTATTAACTTATTAATGCCATATGCAAAGGGATATATAGAAGAAAATGCTTTTACAATCCAGTGGATATGTGAACTACTCAATGTTAACATATGAATTTGGAATGCATAAATCAAAGATATTTCTTTTATATTATATCCATAAAACATTTCATCCAAAGTCTTATACCTCATGTGTATTCAATTGTCCATATCACATACGAATTATTGTGCACTTCCGCAAATAAATAGTTTTGATCATATCAGCCACACTGACAATGTACAACTAGCATTTGAATCAATGTCAAAGGAAAAAAAATGCAATGTTGTGTTTGAAATTTCTTCTAAGTATCTTTTTCATGAAGAAACCAATGCTATTACATCTTTCTCTTTACTAGAGTTCCAATCAATAAAAAATAAAGCATAAAAAAGGAGAATATTTTCCAAGTTGCCTAAACATCACAAACTATTATGACAAGATACACATTCTTTGTCATTGACCAAGGAAAATAGTGAGTTAGTCTCCAATTCTTTCTCCAACAAATCCATTAGGAAACATAGTCGATTACATCAATTAAAATATGAGATATGGGCAAGGGTGCAGTGCTAAATGAAGAACATAGAAAGCATATACATTCAATTAAAACAACTGAGACATATTTGCAATCAATCCAAGACATACCTACTGATGCATGTTGCAGTTGTGACAAATAGACTTTGCGAAAGACATGCAACATGTTGACACATTCATATTATCCACTCTAACAAGTGTTATTTCTAGAACATAAACAAAATTCATCAAAATCCATAACCAGATTTGCAAATATTCCAATGTTCAAGTTCTCAATGGGAAGTTGCATGCATTTGTGTCACCTCTGCACATTCGATGAAATAAAACATTGTTTCTTGTTGCAGAGTTGACACATTTGGAGGAAATATTGGTGGCACCAAGGATGTACTTTGTACAAATAAGGAAACTTGGGTACAAAAGATCACAGATTGGGTTAACAGGCATTATTATAAATTTTCTTGCCAATTTGGACAAAGTTCAAATAGTCTTACCTAGAAATATCAATGAGTCCATGACAACTGCAATTATACTAAAGAGAAAAAAGGAATACATGAATGCTTATTTGTTAGGAAAAATTTGGCTAAAGAAAGTGATGATTTCTTTGCATGAATTATGCAGTATGCCTCTATACAAAAATGAGCACATAGTAATCAATAACGAATGGAAAAAACACTTTGACAAAAATAAAAAATAAACCATGACAATAATATTATGGATATAAATGATGTAGAATCACAAAATGCTAATAGTGATTAAGCACCAAAATCTAAAGGACTTGTGCATGACTTCTCAAAGGCCCATTTAATCTATGATCTTGATAGGACAATTATGAAAATTGTGCCTTCTAAGGATTCTAGCCACTGGGGATTTTTCAAGACAAATTTTCTGAAGATCTTAACTTCCCGACCTTGTTTTATGGCTTGGCCCAGCCTATTGATGTCATTAATTGTTTATCCTATCAACAAATTTCATAATTGGGACTACTGCATATGTTTAAGGACTTATTTATGCACATTACAAATATATTTTTCAAAGCAATTTGTGTCTTGATAAAGCAGGTTTCCAACTTAGCCTTGATTTCTATTTGCAAAGGAGAGATAAAAGGACAAAAACTACTTGCCAAAGATGTCAACAATCAAAATTCTCTTCGAAAATTACTACAGTCACCAATTACATATTGTTTTCTAAGAATCATTTACACATCTCCTGACCACCTTGAAACTATAAGAAAATACATCTTTGCAATCAGATAGATCAACTTCGTCCACAAAATTTTTTCATCACATTCACTAGTGTTGAGCATATGTTGAGTCCATTTACAAATGCATTGAAAAAGGGGGGATTTGCAGCCAATGAAAATAACATGTCCTCTAAATATTCCATTGAAACATCGATCATGAGTCATTTTGTCATTTGTGGTCAATAATACAAACATAGAGTCACATCCATGCATGCTATAATTAAAAAAAACAATGAGTTGTTTGGAGAGATGCAAGAATACTTTTTTATCACAAAGTTCCAAAGTAGAGGATAAGAACATGATAATGGATTTCTTTGGATTAAAAATGCACCGATATACCAACGCTCTCATGATGTTGATGTCATTCCATTCATTGATTACTATTTGACTTGTGATTCAACATTGTTAACAAATGAGATGATTGAAATTTAGACATGTCATCACACAAATACTTGTAAAAAGCATATGCATTCTGCTTGTAGATTTGGTTTTCCTTTCCCACAATTCCTAAAACTTGTATCTTACAATCTTTGTGCAATGAGAACAATTATAATCAAGAAATTCATAAAAAGCTTTCTTCTCTTCTACCATAGAAAACCTATTCAAAAAACAAAACATTTGATCATTGCCAAACCAATCTTGGAATCACAAAAATGAAATACATGTTCTTCCTTCACTCTTATATCACCCAACCTATTGTGTTGCACAAAATATATCCTTGTGATGTATCGATAAATGCATTTGCAAAAAAAATCCCACCATTGTTGCAAGCAAACAGATACACCTAATTTATTTTGGATGCCTATAATGTAGCAACATATTGTAGCTCTTATATGAAAAAGATGGATTCCAATATGGCATATGCATTCAAACGAATCCAAGATAATGGCATATGCAATGAAGATAAAAAAATCAAAATGATTCATAAACATGGAAATACATTACTAAACATGCAACAAATTTCAAGTCAATAAGTAGTTCATATTATTGTCTTGTTGCATCTTTATTCATCATCTAGAAAAAATCATTTTCATTAACATTGCTCGAGCTAAAAAAAAAAACATATGTGCTAAAAAGACATACTTTATTGCAACAAAAGCCCAATAAATCTAAATACATTCCGTGTATGAAAATCATTCATAAATATGTCACATGTCCTGCTAAAATTGAAAACATTTTCTTAGCAAAATTTGCTTCCTTCTATTTAGCCACAAAACAACAATCAACAAAAGAAACACCTGTGTGTCATATGATTTATCCGGTACAATAAAAAAAAGGATATTGAGAACCATTATAGAGAAAAACTTATGCTTTATATGTGATACAGAGAATCTAAACACACATTGAAAAAGTCCAGTGAAGCATGGACTCAGGCATACTTGTCCCAAAAATGCATTATTGTTTCTACTAAAAAACAATTCTCCCATCCAATTTTATCATGGGGAAATTTTCAACTTGCTTTGACCATAATTACAAACAAGAAAGATAAAATGCATGTGGTTCATTAGTTATTTGAAAATGGCACAAGCACTTATCCTTTTGAGGAATATGATATTCAACATCACCTAGTAGAAAAGATAAAATCTAAAAAAAATGAAAATTGGATACACACATACTATTAAATCTGTTGCACATCCCTTTCTTCTAGACACAATATCATAACATGGCATTAGAATAAAACTAAATGAAGAGCAACAATCAATAACGAAAAAATAGTACTATTGAATAAGAAAACAATCCATTTAAGCAGTCTTTTTTTTAATTACCGGAGATGTGAGAGTGGGAAAAAATTGACTACATAAGCACTTTGCCATGCACTGATGTGGTACTACAACGAAGACTTGCAAAGTGACCCATTAAAAACAATGTCTCATAGTTGCATTTATTGGCAAAGCTACATACATCGCAAGTGGTGTCATAATCCACTCAACTTTGCATTTACCAATATCAACATGCAACATGATGCCATTGACTTCTAACACACTTGATATATTAACCAAAGAGTATGGAAATCTTAGAATTTTTCTCATAGATGAAGCACCACTAATTGGATCTCGGTTGCTATACAAGTTGAAAATCGACTTCATGAAATCGTGCACACTCCAACTTCACCATTTGGAAACCTTGATGTAATATTTTTTGGTGACCTATGACAAGCACAACTTGTACATAACCACTGGATATTTGAACACCCAATACTTAATAGAACTATTGCTCCTTATAGCTTCCGGAAAGACAATTTCAAAAGCTATGTGCTAAAACAAGTAATGCAAAAAGAAAACAAAGAGCTTGTTTTCATCCTAGATATACTTATAGCTTGTTCACATACAAATGTTGATCTCACATTTTTGAACAAACATTGTTAAATATGTCCACTAAATGATATCACTCATCAATACAATAACAATGTTACTAAATACACATGACAAACAACCAAAGCATTAGATGAAAATTTCCATAGAAACATGAAAATGAAATTTCGAGTTGTCATTGTGTTGAAATAAAACATGCTTGTTGAATTAATCGGTGACAATTATGACATACAAGATGGCTTGGTTAATGGTGTTAAAGGCATTTTTAAGGCATCCACAACACTGGAAAGCTATTCCATCTAGATTTAATTTTCGAATAAAAAAATTGGCAATATACAATGAACAAAGTTGCACCACCTATTCAAAAATGGAATAATGCCCACTTGAACACCTATTACTAGAGTTTGTAAACATCAGGAGTCCAACAAAAAATTTGTTTCACAAGACCTCAAATCCTGATTTAGTTGTCATGTTCAAGAACCATACATCAATCACAGGGCTTGACCATGGATAGATTGGCTTTTCACCCAAAAAGAGTCTAGCAACATGGACTTGTTTACACTGCACTATCCCATGTCAAGGATATGAAATCTTTGTATCTATTAAGAAAATTGCATCAAACAAACTTCTCTCTTTGTGAAAAATTAGCCCTAGAACTACAAATACTTAAATAAATTATGTTGTGAAATTGAATATAGTCCGCATTCAATTGAAACAGATAATCACTTGATGATATTCTCATTGAACAGACATAGATTCTCATTTAATTTTGAAGATATTGTTTCCGACGATGATTTTATGAAAGTTGATATCCTTTGTTTCCAAGAAACAAAGACAAATCCTCCTCCAACAAATCCAATCTTTGCAAAGGGATATAACTATATACAACTATTTCATTTGCAAGGAAATTTTACATACTACATAAAAAATATCACAATTAACAGCCACTTCTCTTATACAAGAAATTTCATTGACTCAACAATTGCACATGCAATGTATATATCATTCCAAATACAAAAGTTGAAGAAATCACTGATTTCATCAAAGTTCAGTTTAAAACATGCAACAAAAAAACATTCAGTTGTGCTTGTTGGTGACTTCAACTTGGACATGTTTTGAAATAGCTATCAACAAAACAAACTAGTTCCATTGATGCAAAAAAACAACTTCAATTTCCATACAACAAAATCAACAACTGATTATGCCTATATGCTTGATCACTTTTGGACAAATTTCCAAGGTAAAAGGGTTGTGTTCCATGTATTTAATGTCTATTGGACAAACCATCACACTAATTACATTACTATTGCTTGACTACTCACTTAGCTCATTTTTCTAAAGTTCATATGCATGGTTCCATAATGTTTGGAGCTCATAGAAAATACAAATATTTGCAGATATCCAAGATAAACATATGCACTTTTTTGCAAAAAGTATTGGCATTTATATTCATGAAATCTCTATAGTAGATTTTCAATATTTTCTTGGTTTCATTTATGCATAGAAAAATTTTGCAAAATAAACCTATGCCAATTCAAATATCTAGTTACTAGAAAATAAAATGTAAAAATACATGCACCATAGCTACAGTTCACATGTCTCTATCAGTACATCACTCTGATTCCAAATTTTTGTTCCAACATCAATCTAACGCATAATTATATTATAATATCAAGAATTTAGAAATTCTAAAATATTTAGCATTTTTACTCCCTCAGATATTGTTATCCAATAACCATTGTCTCACAATGGCCTAAAAAACAATTATTACAAAAAGTAATTTGAAAAAAAAAAATTGTTACAAAAAGTAATTTGAAAAAAAACTGAAGGAGGAGATAAGGGAAAGTAGCATTCGTTCTTTGGTAAACAAAGTTTTCAATGTTGAGAATCCCTAAAAAGTAATTGTGCTCTTTCAATTATCCTCACACATATTAACTAACAGACTTTGTATATCTTATAGTGCCAAGCATACTCACGTACTCATAGGATTATGAACAAATTCACAAATAAATTTGTATACTATCATATTACACTTCAACTAATTAATTTTCCTCTTTTGAAAATAGGAAATTGGCTTCCCTCAAGACAAACTGCAAAGTAGAAATAAAATTTTCCAGTTCCTTCGTGAACAAACAACAAAGAATCAAAATACAAAAAGGTAAGGTTAACTTTGTTGGCATTCATTCTTCTATATTAATTGCAAGTTTATGAAGTCCAAACTTATATGATTTTACATATGTACAAACTAAAGAATGTGCAAACAACTCCATGCTCAATTATAAAACTTTGCACGGGAGCAAAAAAAAAAATGTTGAGGGTGATATAGTCATAGTATATGATCCAGGTGAGACCAAAAATTCCATTTCACAAATAAAATCATAGTTTGTGCATGCAAACCTTGTGGAAAAATATGGATAATTGACCATCATAGTGAATATAAGCAATAGTCTTATAGATAAATTTTGTGATATTTTTTTTCCTCGAAACATCATTTGTATCAAGTAAGTTCAAATAAGAAGCAAAGGAACCTATGAAAGAAGAGACACAAAATGTTGCATAGTGTTACATGAAAAAAACTATAGTCCAAAACATACCTCAAGTTTGCAAGAACTGCAAATCGGCACTAGACACAACAATACATAATCTTGTTGTGTCAACTCAAGAATATCCACTTTGTTCTATTACAAATGCAATTATATCATGTTACCAAAAAAATAGAAAATTTGAACTGCATATCAAGGATGGTAAAAATGTAAATGATACAACAACTATAAGTCTTTCATTTTAGTAAATTTCTCCTTAGTTTCTATTGCAAATCCATCAACAACTATTGCCATGATTTTCCTTTTGCTAACAAGTCGTGTAGAAAAAACATTCTCCTGTGAAACTTTCTGATATGCTTTTAACCTGCAAAAGATACCCAAATACAAAATATGCGAAGAAAAATACCCAGAACATAGAATAGTGAGAGTCAACAACAAATATTTTATTATTCAGAAAGCAATGTTCACTGGCCTCTTCGAGGGGGCAACCTCCAATAGAGCAGAGCTCGATTCAAAAATAAGACACGATGTTCCTCGTAGGGAGTCTCTATCCTTTATATATGACTCATACATGTAATACCATGGATAAATACCATGGGTTTTATTAATACCATCTATCTAATACTAGGCCCATTTGCAACTAATTGTGGTCTTGTAATAAATAGCGGGTTAACCACTTACAATTATTAATATGGGCTTTATTGACTCTTTATTATGACGTGATCCCACTACATAAATAAGGGCGTTAGGGTGGGACCCTAACATGCCCTCCCCCTTAAGAATAGCCTTGTCCTCAAGGCTAAAGCTGCGGAAGCTGCTGAAGAATAGTGGCTGGTTCCCAAGTTGCATCTTCCAGAGAGGTGTCTTGCCACTTGACGAGGACTTCCTTAATCACTCGGCCACGCAGGGGCCGTTCTCATGTGTCTAGGACCTGTTCAGGTTGGAGCCAGTTTGACCCTTCCTCATCTAATTCAAGTAGACTGGTTTGAATTCTGCAATTGTTCCCAATCACTTTCTTAAGGCATGAGACATGAAAAACTAGATGGATTTTTGCCGTAGGTGGCAAAGCCAACTTGTATGCTACTTCTCCAATGCACTGAAGTACTTGATATGGTCCGTAGAATTTTGGAGATAGTTTCTAGCAACCCTTGTCTTTGAGTGATGTTTGCTTATAGGGTTGCAGCCTCAAAAATACTTGATCCCCTTCCTGAAATTGGCGCTCTGAGAGATGCTGGTCTACCTGTTGCTTCATGCGGTTTTGAGCTTGATGAAGATTCTCTCTAAGATGGGCGAGCATGGTTGAACAGCTTTGTAGGAGTTGATCAACTACTTGTACTTTTGAGCATCCCTTGATATAAGAAGTAGGGGAAGGAGGGAGTTGACCATATACTGCTTCATGAGGAGTCATTTTGGTGGTGGCATGATAGTTGGTGTTATACCACCATTCAACCAGAGGTAACCACTGAACCCAAAGATGTTGCTTTTCTGAAGTGAAACACCTAAGGTAGGTTTCCAAAAATTTGTTGATGGCTTCATTTTGACCATCTGTTTGTGGATGATAGGAAGTGCTAAGTTTTAGATGGGTGCCTTGTAGCCTGAAGAGTTCCTGCCAAAAATTACTGGTGAAGATCGGGTCACAATCGGACACAATAGAAGTGGGCATGCCATGCAATTTTAAGATCTGATCCATGAAAGATTGAGGGACCAAAGTTGGTGTAAATGGATGGGGTAGGCGCAGAAATGACCATACTTCGAAAGTCTGTCCACAACCACCATGATGACTGACTTGTTTCCGGACTTTGGAAGACCTGTAATGAAATCCATAGAAACCTCCGTCCATATTGATGTCAGGATGGACAATGGTTGTAATGTGCTTGGTGCTTTGACGGTCTCCCCTTTGTGGCGTTGACATACATCGCATTCTGCTACAAAAGTAAGGATGTCCTTTTTCATGCTTGTCCAAAAAAATGATCTACTGGTGCGAGCATACGTCTTCTGATAGCCTGAATGTCTTGCAAGGGGGGATGAGTGCAATTATGCCAAAATGCGACTTTTGAGGCTGGATGTTAGTGATATTATGACTCTGTCCTTGTAGCGAAGAATCTCATTCTGCCACGAGTAGCCCTTGGTGGGATTTGGATCTGCCTGCAATTGAGAAATGAGTTTGGAGAGCCCAGGACGTGAAAACCATTCCCTACGAGCCTCTTCAATCCATTCTAGAATGGGAAGGGAAATTGCTAGCAGGGTACTTTCTTCCTCAAATTGGTGAGATAATGCATCTGCTACCCTATTTTCTTGCCATTTTTTGTAAATGATCTCATAATCATATCCCAGCATTTTGGCGAGCCATTTATTTTGTTGTGGGGAGGATAGGCGTTTCTCCAAAAAATATTTAAGACTGTGATGGTTTGTGCGGATTTGGAAACGTCGCCCCAGTAAGTAAGGTCGCTAGGTCTCCACTGCATGTAAGATGACCATCATTTCCTTCTCATAGGTAGATTGACCTAGATTCTTCCCACTTAGTTGTTGTCTTGTGAAGGCCAAAGGTCGACCTTCCTGCATTAAAACTGCCCCAATACCTGTACCGGAAGCATCACATTCAATGACAAAAGATTTGGTGAAATCCGGTAGTGCTAAGATTGGAGTGGAACACATGGCATTTTTGAAAGTTGTAAATGCCTGTTGTGCATCCTCATTCCAGAATAATGAATTTTTCTTCAGGAGTTGCGTGAGGGGCTTCGCTATGCGACCATAATTGCGGACGAATTTGCGATAATAGCCTGTGAGACCCAAAAATCCTCTCAGGCTCTTCAAAGTCTTAGGTTGAGGCCAATCCTACATTGCCTATATCTTTTTGGGGTCCAACTTGACACCTGCACGCCCCACAATGTGGCCCAAATACTCAACTTCTTCCATGCCAAACGAACACTTGGACATCTTAACAAATAATTGATGCTTGCGGAGCAGTTGTAAAAGTAGATCTACATGTTGAAGATGTGCGGCCCAAGTGCAACTATAGATGAGGATGTCATCGAAGAAGACAAGAACGAATTTCCTGAGATATGGTTTGAGAAGATTGTTCATAAGGCTCTGAAAAGTAGATGGGGCATTACAAAGACCGAATGGCATGACCAAGAACTCATAATGGCCTTCATGAGTTCGGAAAGCAGTCTTTGGAATGTCGACTTCCTTCATTCGAATTTGGTGGTAGCCTTAGCGAAGATCCAGCTTAGTGAAGAATTGAGCCCCATTGAGTTCATCTAGCAAATCATCAACCACCGGGATGGGAAATTTATCTTTGACTGTCAACTTATTGAAGGCCCTGAAGTCTAGACACATCCGCCATTCCCCATCTTTCTTGAGTACCATGACCACCGGTGATGAATAAGGACTAATGCTAGGACGTATGACACCTGCTTCCAAAAGTTCCTTGATTATTTTTTCTATTTCATTCTTTTGGGTGAACAGATATCTGTAGGGGCGCACATTTGGGGGTTGGGCCCTAGGAACCAAGGTGATGCTATGATCATGTTCCCCTCTCGAGGGTGGAAGCTCATGAGGGAAGGTGGTTATTTAAAATCTGTTGCATCTTCGGATGAATCAGCAGAGACTTGGTTTTGACTGCCTGGATAGCATTAAATTGAGCTATAACTCCATGATGCCCATTTCCTAGCAATTTTTCGATCCTATGTGAGCTGATGATAGAGGGGGCTCCCGCCTGGAGTCCACGGATGGTATGTGTGGATTTGTTCTACTTAAAACTCATATATAACTCCTGGAAATCCATTGTGATTGGCCCAAGAGTGCGAAGCCATTCAGCCCTAGGACAATGTCGCACCCACCCATGTGTATTGCAAACATGTCGGTCTTCAACTGATAATCCCCCATTTGAAGTTTGACATTTTCACAGCGGCCTTCACATTTCATTGTGCCCCCACCTGCAATTTGGACTTGGAAGTTAGAAACTGCTTGTACAAAACAATCCACTACTTCCGCTACTTTTTGATGGATGAAATTATGTGTACTTCCACTTTCAATCAGGACTACTATTGGGCGATGTTTAATAAAACCTTTGATTTTGAGAGTTTGAGGTGAAGAAATCCCTGCCAGAGCATGCAGTGAAATAACTGGTTCGTCAAGGACATTGTCCTTTTGGTTGTCTTCTTCTACCGCCTCAGGTTCCTCAAGTGGTGGATCTTCCTCCGATGAGCAGTAATCAATGGCATCATTGAAATAATTTGGGCTCCTTGCATTTGTGACCCGGGGAGTATTTTTCACCACAGTAGTAACATAATCCCTGCTTCCTTCTTTCGGCCATTTCTACTGGTGACACCTTTTGAACCTTAAGTGTTTGAGTCATGCTGTGAGCCTGTGTGGGGCGACCCCTGGCGGTGAAAGTTGGGCAAGTGGCTACGGCTGCTAACGCACATGCCACATTATGAGCTACCTTGCAAGCTCAATCCATGTGGCAGGGTGGTGCAGTTGGACATGGGCTTTTATGGCCTCTTTAAGACCGCTGATAAAACATTCCATGTAGAACACATGTGAGAGACCCCTAGTTCGGAAGGCTGAGGCTTCAAAGGCTGTAATATATTCATCCACTATACTAGTCTGTCGGAGCTTAGTAAGACGACCCAAAAAAGCAGATTCCTAGTCAAATCGGTCTGTAAGAGCTTTTTTGAATTTGTCCCAAGTCCTAAAAGGTGCATTGCAATGTTGATGCCATTCCCACCATTGCCACCTTTCATTGTCCAAGTACATGCTCCCCACCATAAGATGAGCCTCATCATCAAGGATGTTACTCAAATTGAAATACTGCTCCATTTGTGCTATCCATGCCGCCGGGTGAGAACCATCAAATTTATGCATATCCAACTTGGGAGGTCTCGAACGGGATTGTTGTTTTTGGGAGCCCCAGAGGTGAGGAGAATGGCTAGACTCACCCTCACTGTGTCCATTACCAATATACTCTTCCTCATGGGCTACCTCCTTGCCCTTCGGAATTGCGCTCGGGACTAATATTGTTAGATTGTCAAGCTGAGTTTGGATGGATTGCAAGATTTGTTCAAGTTTGTCCATCCTCTCATTGGCCATCACTTGAACTCTAGTTGCTACCATGCACCGACCTGATGCTCTGAAAATTTGGGACCGCCAAAATTTTTTTCCACTAAGAATTGAATGTTACCACCATGCTGAGCTCGTCGTCCTGATTCTGATGGGCTAGATCACCAATAAGTGCCCGGGAGATCTCAGACTTTTTTTTTTCTTTTTTTTAGAAAACTCTTAACAGAGTTTTACTCCTTGCTTAGGAATACTGCAGTCGCAGAATCCTCAAAATTCCAATGCTGTCAAAAGTCCTGCGAAAATCATGCTCCGGTATAGGAACCCCACACAACTACTTAGATCAGGTGGATCTGAGAGATCTGAATGGTAGATCAGATAGCTCTAAGCGATGGAACAGATTGCTGTTGGATTTGATGGATCAAATAGATCGTACTGATGTCTACTGCTGTTGCACCCCTTTGCACGATCGGATCTGGCCAAGATGATGCGTGATCCCAAGATAAAAGGGAGCTATGGTCTTGAGGAGTGTCAGGTGCTACAGATCGCAATATACATAAGGGTCTGACAGTAGTACTCGGCCCAATGTTTCAGGGCTCTAACTAAGGAGGATCAACTGTACCCTTAGTCGTACAACCCGACTACCCTATCGTACAGGGGATTAATCGCTCCGAGTGCTATTCTTCGTGTACTGTAGCAGCAAGACGGCTGACAGTTTATCTATGGCTAGGTTGCAGAGGAGCTAGGGGGCTTCCAATATACCCAGAAGGTACGTGGAAGAGAGTCCATACGCGGTTCTGTCTAATGCGCTACTACTCGAAGGGGTACCCACAGGGGTTACAAGGGAGTCCAACAAGCGTGACCACCTCTTGTATTTCCTGCGTGCATGCCTCCCCAAATCCGCA
>APFE031464384.1:25709-84281 GCA_000404065.3 Pinus taeda | reverse complement strand
AATAGTGAGAGACAACAACAAAATATTTTATTATTCAGAAGCAATGTTCACTGGCCTCTTCGAGGGGGCAACCTCCAATAGAGTAGAGCTCGATTCAAAATAAGACACATGATGCTCCTCGCAGGGAGTCTCTATCCTTTATATATGACTCATACATGTAATACCATGGATCAATACCATGGGTTTTATTAATACCATCTACCTAATACTAGGCCCATTTGCAACTAACTGTGGTCCCGTAATAAATAGCAGGTTAACCACTTACAATTATTAATATGGGCTTTATTGACTCTTTATTATGACGTGATCCCACTACATAAATAAGGGGGTTAGGGTGGGACCCTAACACTTTCCAAATTAGTTAATACTCATACTCATGCTCTTTTCTAATGCACGTCAACTACAATTGAATGAATACCATAAAGAATGTTTCCTATCCATAAAGCATCAACTAGCATCTAAAAACACACCAGTCTATCTATTCAAAAACATCGTCAGGAATGACCGAAAAGGAGGCCAAGTGCTTTGATCTGTAACAACAACATATATTGATGTTCTCAATGATAACTATGCAAAAACATATTTTTTTTCTCTCATCAAATAAAGAACACAAATTTTAGATTTTTTTTTTAACATTTAATATATACATTATTTTTCTCACCAAACCATCATAATACTCAATAATTAAAATTTCTTTTGAAATGGGTGCAAGGACTACTTAGAGAAAAAAATGTCTTCACACCACTCTATTAACAAATCTACAGTAAGTGTGCAGTGACCATGCTTCCAAATTCCTCAACTTGCACATTTTGTAAGGAAAGCACAAATTTTTTCTATTGCCTCAATGTGGAATGCACAATGGTAACACATGATGGAAAAATATATTGCATGATACAAATGCCATAAGTACAAGAATGTTATCTAGCCGTTGTTGAGACAAGTTTTCAAAAATATCTCTAGAACATTTCATCTAGAGTCTGAGGCCTCAAAAAGCTTTATGTCAAAGGGATTTTCACATTGATGCTTGATAACATCATCCTAAAATCAAGTCATTGTAAACAACCATTCCAACATCATCAATTGTTCCAATTTCTCTGCTATTAATCTATATGTCCTCATAAAACACTTTGTTTGATAGTACATCTTATTTTCTTGTAAGATATTTTGAAGCACATTATTCTTGCACTAAGACTAGTTTTTTTTATTAATATTTATTTCATTACTCATTGTCACAGATTTTGTTCCAGATACATGTGAGCATATTGTTTCAATTAAATGCAAGTTTATCATTCCAAATTCCAATGCTATGCATATCTAGTATGAAATTTTGTTTTTTACAAAATCTTGTACCTAAGTTCTTTTGTTTATGAAAAAAACTTTAGCAATTAAAAAGTGCAACAGTAAAAAAACCTCTTGCTTTTTTTTTTTTTGTTATAAGTTGAACAATACATACTATTTGGTTTATTTTATTTGATTGTATTTTTTCTAGTAACAATGTCATTTTATTTTAATATAGTTGAAGTTTGAACTCTAGTAATATTATGGCTTTTGCATATATTTTACCTTTGTTTCTTCAACCTAGCTCAGCATGTCTAGGGCTTTAGTAAATCAATATGTCAATTTTCTATGTTTATTAGTCTTATTATCATTTTATAATGAAATTATATTCATGTTACAAGTCAATCAATAACATATGTTAAATTTATATATTTATTACTTTCATTGTAATATTTATTGCAACATTGTACCAAAAAAGACAAGGGCAGTGACATTGCCACCACATGGTTCATGTTAAAACAGTTCATAAGGGTTGACCATACACATTGTAGAATGCTCGTTCATGGTTTATTTAAAAAAATCCTCGACATTTTCATAATCAATTATGAAGTTATTTACATGTAAATATTAACATTAATTTTATATAAAATGTAACGTAACTCTAATATTGTTATAATCATTTATAAAAAGTTATGTTTTATTAATAATATGTAACCTTAATTTTATCGTCCCTTATTTTATTTTGTTGGGAGACATGTTAGAGGAAGAGATAACATTGCATTAAAAAGAAAAATACAAATTGATTTTAAAATAAATCTGTATTTATATTTTCAAATTAAAAATAACTTTTTTTTTTTCATTTTACTATATGATAATAGTAATAAAAAGTATTTTTATCTTTTCAAATTTTTTTGATGATATGAATGGAAAAGTTGTAGAATCCAAGCTAGGGTTTTGATTTTCACCATCTAAAGTTGAGTACACAACTAATGAGCAAGTTAGTTGGGGGAGCTCTACTCCCTCTTATAGCAATGTAGTAGTGGGGACAACAACAAAAATGCAACAATCCTTATGTAAATCTAGGTAGCAATGAAATCAAATAATTTGATACAGAATGGGGTGAGCTCTATTCACTATTATAACAATGTGGAAATGTGGGGCAGCCCTAAAAAGGCAACAATCCTTTTGTAAATTTAGCAAACAATGCAATTCAAGAATTAGATACCCATGTAGTTTAAGTTTGACAGAAATGTTATGCATGTCATTATTTTTATAAAGCCATAGAGGATACTAAATTTGAAGTGAAATTCACTAAAAAAAATTAATACATCTAGTACATGCAATATTTTGCATTGATAAGGAATTTTTTGGGTCTCTAGTCATTGATGAAAGACCTAACTTTGTGTATCCATAATAAGTGGAAACCGAAGGAACAAATAAACATGGAGCTAGGGGAAAAATGGTTTTTCACATTAATATTTTATATTTGAGAAGGTAGAAATCAGATCTTGATAATCGCCCATCTTTCTTCAATTCGGCTGGACTACTTCCTCGTTTCCAGATTGAAAGACTTAACCTGAAAAAGGAGGAATTTAAAGTAACTCTTTTATGGATTATAGTATTTTCTTTGTTGGGAATCATGATTTTCGTTAGAGAAAAACCCTCAGGTGTTAGTCAACAATTTCATTCCCAGAGATAAGGATCCACAAGAGGTGGTAAGTCCATGTCACGAAACACATAGGTAGCATTGGTTTATCCAATGTCCAACAATCTCCGCCCCAACGCGAGTCGGGTTTGTATCGAACTCGTGACCTACGCTCTGATACCACTTGTTGTGAATCATGATTTTTGTTAGACGAAAACCTGTAGGTGTTAGTCAATGATTGCATCTCTAGAGATAACGATCCACACGAGGTGGTTAGTCCATGTCATGAAACACACGGGGAGCATTGGTTTACCCAATGTCCAACATTCTTTTCCTAGATAATTTTAGGAGGAGGAAACCTTGGGAGGCATTGGTAATTCCCCTGGTTCAAATTACTAAAGTCTTAGAAGCCTCTAAAATAGGTCGATAAACTTTGTATGCTCAAATATATGTTTATATGGGTATCACTCAACCTCTTTCGACCTCCATTAGTATACATTATCAAGATGGAGTATGGAAGCAATCCATGCATTACAAGAACATTCCTTTTAAGAATACATGATACCATGAGTATGGCCATCTCTTTCGAAACTTCCCTCTTATCCCTCACTAGATTTGTTGCAACCATAAAGCTAACAATTTGATTAGGAGAAAACCACCAAAGTTGTTTTGCAGAGGAGAAACCCTTGTACTCCTCACAATTCAATCCCTAGTCCTACATTGTGCATAAGAAATAGCTTTCAAACCCTATCTCAGGAGGAAGAGGCTAGTCCAGAAAACTAACCTCGCAAGTAGCAAGGCCAAGAAAAAAACTAGAATAACAATCTTCACATCCAGAGGAAGTAATAGATAAATGAAATAAGCTTAAAGGGGATCAATTAAGGGATATTATAGAAGTATTCCAATAGATTATAGCACACAATTCTCCTAAGAATATGGATTGTCATGATACATATCCTGATCCATATCCTCTTGAGGTTATGGATGCCTGGCATGGAAAATATCCACTATTGATCATGGAACCTCAGGTTCAACTCATTCACAGTGCACTCCTCAACGAAAACCTCAAATGTATGTAGGAACCCTTTGGTTCCAATTCTTGAACCCATCAACTAGGTTATTCACAATCACTCATTCAAGGACCCCCCCAAAATCACTGAGTTGGAGAGGAAAATACGTAAGAAACCCAACAGGTAAAGGTTGTAGGAATTAGAACAAAATTGATCAACTTTATGAGAATCTAACTAATAACATACGGTATTTCACTCTAGACATCTAAACTCCCATGAATATTATATCATGGAATATTAGGGTCCTTAATTTTATAGGTAAGTAATGTCTTCTTAAGGATAAGATCGAGAAGGTCTTGTGTATGGTAGTAATGTTGTAAGAACCTAAGTGCCTGAATGACACGATACTTGAAATAGCACCCAAATTTTGGAAGTGCTACCAATCCATTTCTTTGGACATAGTAGAACCTAGCTATAGACTTATGGAATCTAGACAATATTACCTTATTAGATCTATTCACATCACCCCATATCTTAATGATGAGATTCCATATGATAGGATTTATGGAGGAGGGATTCGTATCCAATGTATATGGACCTCATTTGGTAAGTCAAAAAAGTTGTTTCCTTAAAAAATTATGTTGATTGCAATCCATTATGGAAGGGTTTTGTGAATCATTAGGTGTAAGGGCCCTATCCTAGGGTCTTCTAACAGATCTATTTCTCTGGAGTTTAAATGCAATAAGAGGCAATGATTTACTTTCTTACAAGACTTCTTAAATAATGAACATTTTACCATTTACATTCTAATCCCTATAACTTATAATGAACATTTCATTTCAATAAATTTACATGAGTAATCTATAGAGGAATACCTATACCGGTGGCTGGTGGAGATGTCTTTGTATCGTTGCTCCTGCTAAACGCTCCTCTTGACTAACCCAACTAGATTTAGCTCCCAGCCAACTAGGAAATAATTCCTAGCCCATGAAACCTTCACAAGTTCCCTAGCCCTCCGAGCCCAAGTCCAACCAGATGTAGTGTGTGTGTCCAAGACCAAGGTAAACAATATATCCCTCCTCTCAACTAACCCAAGAAACCTCCACAGGTTCCCTAGGTCTCCAAAATCACTCTCAACCAACTAAAAATCACAGCCAACCCGAAAGACCCAAGCAAGAACCAACATCCTCCTTTCTCCCTTCCTCCTTCCCCTCTTATGCCCTTCCTCTCTTCTCCACCTCAACCACCTCTCATTAATGTCACTAATTTCCCCTTCATCCTTATAGTTGGCTTCTCTTCTCCCAAGTAAATCTGAGAGTACGTTTGGAAATGTGATATGAATATAAAATTGGGTAATTAATGGGAGAGTACATTTGAAAATGTGATATATATATATATTATATATATAATATTATATATATAATATATAATAGAGAAGAAGAGAGAGAAGAGAGAGAGAGAGAGAGAGATAATTTAAATAATGGAAGGATACCATATTCCTACCTAAGATTCAATTTGAGAAGGCAAGTTGGGAAAAATATAAATAATGAATTTTATATTAGTGAATAAATTTATAGTTTCCAAAATGAAAGTATTCACCAATATTTCTCAATATTTTTAGGTAATGTAAACATTAATAAAATTTACAGGATAATATTTAAGTGGGGCATTACATACACCCCTCCTTCAGAAAACTTCATCCCGAACTTAGAATGAAAAGATACAAGGAGTTCGAAAGCATAGCAAACTAGAGAGAATTATAGCAGTAAAATTTGATAAGTTAGACAATGAAATTACTTCCCATCAAGAGTCTCCAATTAATCTATATCCTCCTATCCATCCTGACCTACGTCCATTCCCACCCTATCCGTCCTCTGCTGCTTTATCAGTGGCAATGGCCAAACTAACCACTGATAAAACTGACATGGTGGAAGCATCAAATACATTGACCTAACTTCCCCAGTAGGCAACTAGCAATCGTCATCACATGTCTAGGGGAGCGTGTCCCCCACTATCCTCCTATGATTCCAAGTTTCGGAGGATACATAGTGGGAAATGCCCCCACCCCTCCTTACAACTAGGGTCAACACCCTAACACGGACCACACTACAGAGCTGGTTGGACTTGTCATTGAATAATCCAGTCAGGTCATCTTGCCGCCTGTCATTTGCATTTTACCCGTGTCATAAGAGTGCATATCAAGTAGATACCAGATGTAGTAGAATAATGTACATTATACCTTCCTCATGATATGTCTCAACCTTCCCTCAATTGAAGAGTATATCTCATCTATCATATAGTTCTTTCCCCCTGTGGGTTAGCTCTCATTCATGCATTTATATAACAACAAGTCATATAATCATCACATTATTAAGTCTAGTATCCACGTGTCAATTTGGCAATTCATACTGGAAGTAAATCATAAATTCACTAAGTCATTCATTTAAATAAATCATATCCACTTAGGGCATACATGAAACAATAATAGCTTTGATAAGTCATGCACTAGATACATCTTCACCAAGTACGGCATACATTGGGTCATACATCAACATCTCCATCATCAAAATCAAACCTAATTAGTTTAACGTGTTCAACCAAATGCATCAATATTACATAATGTTCTGTTGTGCCTTGCAAAACAACCCCCCATTTCATCCTTATTATTTTTCACAAGATCATTAAAATATGAAATGGGTCCCTTTCAAAATAAAATTGATGTCAATAAACCTTACTTTATAAATTCCAATAACTCAATGAAAAGCAATATCCCTTTAAAAATATTGGAATTAAAGTAAATATGTATGCATCAAGCAATCAAAAGGACAAGACCCGACCCGATATCGGCCATCGGCCATCGGCTATTTCCTTTGTGCATCCCTATTTGCGCCATCGGTCCAAGACCCGACCCGATATCGGCCATCGGCCATCGGCTATTTCCTTTGTGCATCCCTATTGCGCCATCGGTCAAAGTCCCGACCCGATATCGGCCATCGGCCATCGGCCATTTTCTTGTGCACCATTATCATATCTATCGATAAAGTCCCGACCCGATAAAGCCATCGGCGATATCGGTGATCGGCAGTTCTCTTTGTATATCAAATGATGCTCATACATGCTTCCCCGATCCGATATCGGTCATCGGTGATCGGTGGTTTCTCTTGCCAAACATTAATGCGCGCATGACCTTCCCCGATCCGATATCGATAATCGACGATCGGCAACGGTTGAAACATTGTTAAAACTATCAATCGTGCCCCTCCCCGATCCGATAAGATAAGGCACAGTTCTCCAAGAAAAGCCGTTAGAATGATTGGAAAGCCGAAGTTAATGGTAATTAAAGCATAATCATTCCCGCTCAGCCGCCGGTATGCCCCTTGCATTATTTGAAAGATCTTTAGGCGAATATTGCACCAGTAAGCATTTATAAGGTGGCAGATTGTATACGGACCCTTAATGAACCCATCCTTTCAAAATCTGCCCATAGATCGCATCCTTGCGGTTTAATAAAGGCCAAGTATATCGACGTTCTTCTTATTGTTTGCTCAATTGTGAGTTTTATTATTTTCTTAATATTACGCCAAAAAACCATTCTTCTGCGCAGATTACAGATTTGCCAAAGCAATTCAGGCATTATGGGAAAGAAGCAGAAGAAGGTTGGAGGCGCTGTTGAATCACAATCCATGCCACAACCAATCATGACCAGTAAGAAGGGATTGATATCAGACACAACCTGCGCAGGACTTGCTAAAACCACCTGGCAGGGAACTTATGATTTACTAGAGGCCGAAAAGCCCAAGCAGGTGGTAGAACAAGCTACCGCGGATTCCACCAAGAGCTCAGAGTGCACTCTCAAAGACTTGGCCGACTCTTTCCTACATAGGATAGCGGCAAGAGAACAAATGCTCCCCTACACTGATGCTATTAAATGGGCAATTGAAGAGATTTCTATCAAAGACAGAACCTTCATTGCAAAAGATGGAAGGATCTTTGGGTCCTTCAAGCCAGAGGATTTAAGGCAAATGTATCATTTGCCAAAACCAGAGAAGGTTTACAACAAAGCATTCCTCGAGAAGTTCGCAAGTGAGAACGAAACTGAGTCCGAGCCAATCAAAGATTGGAGGTCGAATCCAGCTAAACACAAGCATGAAACCTCCGGTAAGTACTCAGTCGACTCCTTGTGTTCGCCCTATTGCTATGCTGCTATAATGATGTGTAGAATGTGGGGTCTTCACGACTCCACCAATTTTACTATCGAAATGGTTCCCCTCATAGATGCGGCAGTTAACAGTTGGGTTATGGATTGGGCCACCATCCTTTCAGATAAGCTTGCCATAGCCATCCAGGAATATAGGAATAAGACCAGAGTTAGTGAAAGAATAATCCCTCCTTTCTATTACAGTGCTTATATTCTGGATACTTTGTGTTTTAATTCTGAATTCCCCATTCTCGGCTGGAGATGGACCACACAAGACCCCTCTCCCATCCATATTTATCATCAAAAGATGTGGAAGTCGTCCCACAAAGCCCACTTGTATAGTATCTGCAATGGTTTTATGATTCCTATTTATTATGCCATCTTTAATAAGCCCATTTCAAGAATTTCCTACTTAGCCTCTTTTGATCTGCCGTCGGTAGGAAGCTGGTTTGGTGAAGAACATTTTACATATGTTAGAGTTTTTGGTAGTAAAGCCAATCCCCACGTCCTTCCTTTTTATGTTCCTGATAAACTGCTAGCTCGAGAGATTGCCTACCAACTCTCAGCTGAAAGCACCACATCGACTCTTAGAAATAAGCAGAAAAGAGGCTGGCCAACTTTTCCTCTCAGATGTGGGGTTTTCACCCTGCATGATTTAAAGCATGCAGAAAAAGAAGCCACGAAAATTCAAGCCCTGCATCTTCCTATACTCCCAAACAGAGCATATGACCCCAAGAAATATGCATACGCCGCTCTTGAACATGCCAAACTATCAACGTTTGAGCATAAAGAGGACCTTTTTGATGACATATTTACCTCAGCAGAATCAATTGGTCAGGCCAGAGAAATTGCTAAAACAAGGTATAATGACGAAGGGCTATTAGAATTTAACAGGCTCAGGCAGCAGAGGTTGCAAACTCTGCCCCTGGACTTAATAATACCAACCCAAGCGTCATCCTCAAGCGATCCTGGCAAACAGCGACAAGAAGAGTCCCCTGCTACAATTAAAACTAATGAGCGGGAGGAACAATTGAAGAAGAACCAAGAAGATAAGCTAAGAAAAGAGCAGGCAGAGCATTCAGCTAAAGAAAAAGCAGAACGCTTAAGGAAACAAGAGGAAGACAGAGTCAGAAAAGAGCAGGCAAAGCTACAGCAGAAACAACAACAACAACAAGAGAAGGAAAGACAGGAACAGTTGCTTAAGGAATTGCAATCCAAGCAGAATACCCCCGATATTAATAAAGGTACCGACACAGACCCTGAGCTGCAAAAAGAATGGCAGCATTTTAGTACCATTATTGGCGGGACAAAAGATTCACAAAATATCGACAATCCGAGAAGCAGCGGCATACAAGCAGAAGGTACAACCACCGGCCCACCCAAAAGTATGAGTGTGGAAATTATTCCGAAAGGTCCTAGTGACCAAATAACCCTCCTGGTAGAAGACATTCCCCCACTAAATGTCTTCTATAGCCCTAAGCACAGAGCAGTAGTAAAGAGATCACGAAAAAGGCAGAGGCTTGATCAATCTCCCCTTTTTCCTGACCAACCACTAACGGGCAATGTAGTCTGGAGAGAAAAATTTGACCCCTCTGATGACCTGACCAAATTGTCACAATATGCGGGAGCCTATTCGGCTGCCACTATTGACAAAGCTTCAGAGGTGGCAGTTCTCTTAAAGGCTAAGGACCAGGAGATTTTGAATCTCCAAACAGAATTAGCAGACACCAGACAGAGGATAATACAAGCAGAGCAGCAATCAGCGAGACACCAGCAAGAGGCAGCGCGCATCAACGAACAGCTATCGGGAAAACAGAAAATCAATGAGCAATTGATGCAACAGTGGCAAGAGGAGAAGCAGGCGATCACTCAGACATCTATCCAAAAGGAGAGCGAGCTAACAGAAGCATTGGAGCAGCTGAAGGTAGCAAATGAGCAATCTTTACAAGTTAAAGATGAATACATTGCTCAAATCACAGCACAGTTGGAAGCCATAAAGGGAGAAGCGCAAATAGAAGAATTTAAAAAAGAGGCAATGATAATTAATAAAGTGCTTATATCTCAAGTTAAACTCCTAGCACAATCCCTTTCTCAGGCAGAGCCACTCTGCGAATTGGCTACGACTGTTAATGATCAGGTGGAACAGATCAGAGCAGAATATAATCAAGCTGAGGGAGATATATCTGACTATCTTGAATGGCAAGATTCAAAGTCAGGTAAACAAGCCAATCCACCTCGAATATTAGAAGTCCACAAAAATATATTGTTTACAGAATGGCAGGGACAAATATTGAAGGCAGAAAGGGCAGCATCGAGATGTACATTAACCGCTGATAATCTGGCCAATCTGGTAAATGATACTTTATATCAGGCCAATATTACTTCCCAATGCACACCCGGAAAGATCACTACTGCATATACATTGGAACAAGCATGCTACCCCGAGTTAGAAAACAGAGCAAAATTGATTACCGTGGTCAAAACTTTAGACACGGATGCATATTGGCGGTTTCTAATCAAGCCGCATAAACAAAGATCTGCTCTCAAATGCCTAACCGACGCCGTGCAATATATGATCCCCGAAATCCAGGACTCCACCTATGCTGCCCAGCTCAGTTCCAGGCTCAACAAACCGCCCGAAGTTGAGCCAATGCTCGCTATCAATCAGCTCAGGTACACAGGAAAGAAGCCAGCAGAGTGACTCATCGCCCAGCTCCTCCGATCGCCAGCTTAATAGGAATTTGCATTTATTTGACATCAGAATAGTTAGCTTTTCTGTTTTGATAGATATTTTAGATTAGTATAGTATTTATAGACCCTTTCATGCATTTAGAAAGGGTCGTAAAATTTTGTATAAGACTTAACAGACTGAAGTTTGCACTACTGTGCTTCAGCCTTTATTCTTTTTTGAAACTCGACCAAATACTTTTATTTTAACGGAGAAGTTTTTGATTCAATTGTGCACTACTGTCGTTGATTCAAAGATCGTTATGCGTTGAAGTAGAAGTCATACATAGTGATTCATATCGGGAGTGGCTTACAGTTCAAATGGTACTTTTATCTTTGTATTGAATTCATTCTGTGTATTTGATTTCACTGTGTAATTATTTTCTGCTATCATTATCTGTATGCATGTATATCAACAGGAAATCTTGTTCATACCACTATTGGATGATTATAGGATGTGCCTTATTATTTAATCATGTATGCGTTAATGGTATGAACCTTTAAAGTATTGTAGTGTTGTTTTAATCACTGTGTTTAACTATTTAGATACAGTAAATCTTGAATGATTCAATATCTGTGTTGTGAAAATGCGGTTATCTATATAATTGTATTTTTAGAACATTGAACATCAAAAGCTACGCTTTAGAAGTTCAATTAGATTCCCGGGATAGTCTTATTTATTTACATTTCTGTTAAATAGTTTTAGTCATACACTTATCACTGTTAAGCATCCATTCATCCCATTTATCTATTGCTGGGAAACTGGTCCCATTATCCCCAGTCGGAGCCACTACACCAAACGGAAAAGGAGCTGCACTAAGGTCCGGACCGGGTGGTTTCCCCCAATGTTGATGCAACGATTTTCGGGGCGTCAACATGTTCATAAACAAATAACATGGAATTACAAGAACCTTAACATAGGTAGCTGTCTAAGTCAAAATGGTCCTCACAGATGCTCAAAAAGTGAGTGGTAGTCATGACACATAGTCTCTGCATCCTCCTAGGTAGCAGATCCTGGGATATACTTGTCCCACTGGACCTTAACTTAGTCCACCATGTGACGTCTGAGCTGTCGTTTGACCACTACAGTTCCCATGGCCGAGACCTACAATTCCCTCCAATCCAGTTTGTGAGATTCATCACAAACATAATGTCATAAAATAGATAGATGAAAAACATCATGAGTTTTATGCAAATGGGACGACTATATAGGATGATAGGCAACTGGTCCAATCTTCTCCTTGATCCTAAAAGGTCCTACAAACTGAGGTGACAATTTCATCCCCTTCCCAAACCGAATGGTGCTTTTGCTGGGCTGGATACGAATAAAAACTTGGTCCTCTACTTCATAACTACGATCAATCTTATGTGAATCAACATAAATCTTCTGTCTATCATGTGATTCCTTTAACCTTTGTTGAACCTGCTTTACTTGTTCCTCCATTTCTTAAACTAATTCAGGGCCAACTATCACTCGGTCCTCCAACGTTTCCCAGCTCAACATTGTCCTGGAACGCTTTCCATATAGAGCTTGATAAGGAGGCATCCCGATTGAACTGTGATAACTGTTATTATAGGAAAACTCTACCAATGGTAAGTGCCTTTCCCAATGAGTATGATTATCCATGGAGTACATCCTAAGCATGTCCTCTAAAACCTAATTTACTCTTTTAGTCTACCCATCTGTTTCTAGATGATATGCAGTTCTTAGGTTCAACTGAGTCCCTAGTGTTGATTGCAAATTTGTCCAAAACCTAGATGTAAATCAGGAGTCTCTATAAAAAATTATCTTTGTAGGCAATCTGTGTAGTCGAATAACTTCATTTACAAACACTCACGCCACATCCATAACATCGTAAGTGTCCCTTACTGGGATGAAATTGGAACTTTTGGTCAATTTATCAACTATAACCAATATACCATTGTGCCTCTATGAAGTGAGTGGCAAACCCACCACAAAATCCATGGAAATTACTTCCCATTTAGATGTAGGGATGTCACAAGGTTGTAGGAGTCCTGCTGGATGGCAATGATTAGCCTTCACTCGCTGACATTCAAGAAATTTGGCGACAAACTGGATTATATTGTGCTTCATACCTACCCAAAAGAAGAGTTTCTTTGTGTCTACGTACATCTTCTTTACCCGAGGATCTACACAATAGAGTGCTCTATGAGACTCTTCGAGGATGGTTTTTCTTATACCCCCTTCCTTAGGTACGTACATTCTCCCTTGGAATCTCAATAACCCATATGGTTCAAGGACATATCCCTCAAAATTTGGTTCTATTTGTTTCCCATTCTGGATGGTTAAGATGACTTTTAGATACCAACTATCCTTAAACATTTTCTCCAATATCCGCTCCTTTAAATTTACCTTTAAGGCTACTAGGGAGAAGGTTTGAGGTCTCTTGCTTAATGCATCTGCCACCACATTCTCCTTTCCCTTGATGTATGAAATATCAAAATCATACTCACTCATGAACTCACTCCACCGCCTTTGTTTGGCATTCAAACCCCTTTGAGTGAAGAGATGCTTCAGGGTTTGATGATCCATTCCTAACTCAAATCTTCTCCCAGTGAGGTAGTGTCTCCGCAGCTTCAAGGTTAAAATCACTACTGCCAATTCTAAGTCATGGGTAGCATATAACTCTTCATTTGTCTTCAGTTTTCTAGACGTGTAAGCTATTACTCCTCCTTCTTGCATCAATACCACACCCAATCCTTGCACCGAAGCATCGATGCAAATAGTGAAGTATTTTCTCATGTCTGGTACTTGAAGGATCGGTGCACTAGTTAGTAATCTCTTTATTTTTGTGAATGTAGTGTCACATTCATTTGTCCATTCATACCTAACCCCCTTTTATCGTAATGTGGTGATGGCTTTTTCAATCCTTGAAAACCCTTCCACAATCCTACAATAATACCTATCTAGCCCCATAAAACTACATACCTCATGGACATTTTTTGGTACTGGCCAATCCATTATGGCCTTCACCTTTTCTGGGTCAACTAAAATCCCCTCTTCTGAAATGATGTGCCCAAGATAATGGACTTTCTTCTAAAAGAAGGAAAATTCTGATAATTTCCCATACAATTGATTTTCACTAAAGCAAGTCAATACCACCCTTAGGTGCTTTTCATGCTCCTTTTCATTCTTGGAATATATAAGAATGTCTTCAATGAAGACTTTCATGAATTGGTCCAAATACTTCCTGAAAACACCATTCATGAGGCTCATGAATACTGCTGGTGCATTGGTTAAACCAAATGAAACAACTACGAACTCATAGTGCCCAAACCAAGTTCGAAATGTAGTTTTTGAGATGTCCTCTTCCTTAATCCTCAATTGGTGGTACCTAGATCGTAGATCGATTTTTGAGAAGATCGTTGCTCCCTTCATTTGATCAAATAAGTCATCTATTTTAGGTATTGGGTACCTATTATTTATCATGGCTCTGTTTAAGTCTCTATAATCTATGCATAGCCATAAGGAACCATCCTTCTTATTGACAAAAATTGTTGGTGCACCCCAAGGTGGGTCTAATCAATCCCAAGTCTAAGAGCTCCTTTAACTGCATCTGCAACTAACAAATCTCTGGAGTTGTCATCCTATAGAGTGTCTTAGATATTGGTTTTGCACCTGGTTTTGGACCAACAGTGAAATCAATATCTCTTACAGGAGGTAATCCAGGCAATTCCTTTGGAAAAATATCCTTGAATTTTGCAAAAACTGGCTGTTGATTTAGGGAAGGTCCTTTCTGGTCACTTATACCCTTGACCAAATATAGTTTGCAACCTTGTCTGAGACAACGTTTTACCTTCATCATGGATATGAATCATAGGGACACTCCCTTCTTGATTCCAAAAATCTCAACAGGCCTACTTTCATCATCTAAACAGATCACTTTCTTCTTGAAATAGTCTACCAAAGCTCGATGAGCTTCTAACCAGTCCATTCCATACATCCCCAATGTTGTGACGTATGCCTTTAACTTAGTCATACACACCCCGAGGTTTACCTGACATTGGTCAACACTAGGCCCTACTGCTTGTTTTATCCCAAAAGCCATCTCAACTTGTTTAAAGTCATCGTGCTCATAGGTTGCCAACCCACATTTTTCTAATGCAACTGGTGAAGTGAAACTATCTGTAGCACTAGTATCAAACAAAATTTTAACTTTTACTTTGTTTATCATACCTGAGGTCTATACCATGACAGGCTGATGTTCAACTTGATGATTGTCAATTGTTGCATAGATTCGGTGGTGGCTACTTGCTCCTCCCACTGGTTCTTTTCCTTCTCTCTGATTGTTACTAGTTTGAATCTCAGGGCAGTCTTGCTGGTAATGAGGCCCTCTGCATCTCCAATAAGTGATGTGTAGTGGACCTTGAAACGAATGTGGTGGAGTTCATTGGAAAGAGTTTCTTCCCCTAGGTCCCTTGTCCCCACTTGTTGCTCCTTGCATATGACCTTGATTTGTATGCGCTCTTGAAGATGTGGGTGAAGTTGCACTAGAGACCATTGAAATCCCTATTGCTGGTGTTCTAGTTATAAGTCTGTTTCCATATGGTTGTGGCCTCAGACTTCATCCCCTTTGGAAGGTACGATGGGCCTTCCCCACAAACCCTATTTGGCATGGAAAGATGGCCCTGCCTTCACCCTTTAAGTCTTAGTTTTCTTCAACATAATGAGCCTAATCTACAGCTTCTGCAACTAAGGATGGTTTCCACATCTGCACCATTGCCCTAATATTAGGTTTCAGCCCGTACATAAAGTGATCCGCTTAGCACTGGCCAGTATCCATGTAGGAGATACACTTGACCAATTCCATAAATAAAATTTCATATTCTTCTATAGTACAACCTCCCTGTATCAGGGCATGGAAGGCTCCTACCTGTGTTCTTCATAATACACTAGCAGGTACTTCTTCCTGAACCTCTCCTCAAATAATTCCCAAGTAACTATGTCTGCAGTGAGGTGCAGCTGCCGCTCCAAGTTACCCCACCAATTCAGAGCACTATCTCTGACTTTGAATATTGCTATTTTGGCTTTGGAATTTGAATTGTAATCCCTTAGTGCGAAGCACCTTCTCATTCCTTCTAACCAGGCTTCTGCACGCTCACTAGTATGACCTCTTGCAAACTTTGGGAGCTTAATCTTCTGGAGCTCCCTAGTAATGTTCTCAATTGGAGGTCCTCTATCATAGTCTCTAGATCCCTCAGGATTCCCTAACCTTGATGGAGGGTGTTCCCCTTCCATTTTATTTGTTTGGCGCCCTCTTAAGGTCTCATTAATTGCTTCCAGGGAACGTAGGATGAGAGTCAATTTTGGTGAAGGTAATGGGTTATTTGAAGGAGGTCCTTGTGAAGACTCTCTGAGCCCTTCGTTCCTTCACATCCTCACCATTTTGATTTTTTCAAAATCTTCATTATATCTAAGACTTATTAGCACTATTCCTAACATTTTCTATCACACCCTACATAGTCCAAAGAGAACCCAAAAAATAGATCAATTCAAGTTGTGCCAATTTACCACAAATTTAAACTTTAGAGCATGTTATCATAGGCTAGATCACTGGTTAAAAACACTATTAGTGCTCTGTTTAAGTGTTGTTTGCATTCTTACTTGCCTACCAACACCTCATTTATGTTTGCTATGCAAACTTCTATAACTAAATTTCTCCCTGAACGCATAGTTGGTCAACCTATATCAGTAATTATTCATTTATGGCTTGCAAGTCCACTATATGGGTTTGAATGTAGTGCAATAGCATGGTACAGGCTATAGCCATATATTCCCCACCCAGATGCATCTTATAAAGAACAAAGAAAAGAAGTCCACAATCCTTTGGATTCTGTAGTATATGAAATCATCTATGTGCTTTGCAACGAAATTATGATTAAAAAAGTGTATTATATGAACACTGTAAACTTCCATATTGATGGAAAACATATTTTGATAGCTTTCATTAGTGCCTTTCTTATGACACAACTAGTGTCACCATACTCCAAAAATATAATTTCTTTTTCTTTCATTTTCTTTCTTTATAAAGAATATATAATGTCATGATTACAATTACAATATAATGAAGACTAAACCTAGTTATAAATTTCAACACTAGGGGCACAACAATTACTCTCTTGTACCTGGAAAGGAATCTAGTGCTTTATAGCTTTTTTTTTTTTTATTCTTTTATTATTATTATTATTAGTCTAGCAACCTATAGATGTTTGATTGAAGTTCCCATGTTTAATAACAAACAACTAGTGATTGTAGTAGATCCTAAAAAGAACAAGCCCACATTAAGACCCCACTTGAATATTCAAAGACCCATGATTCAAGGTTGATAAGCTGATATTTTGAATGTTTCATGTTATCGAGCTCTTCTTCCTACAATATGCAAGTATTGACCAATAACAAAATGTTGGTAAACACATGTTTTCTACAATCATCTAGTTGACGTTGACATCAAATAACAAAGAACACTAACAAGACACAAATATCAATAAAATATTGGTAGACTTTTATTACAATTATCCTTGTATGATCCATATTCTACAAGTAATATTATTTTAACTAGACTACCACTGAAATCCGATCTTATCATATAAATATTGTCTACATCTTCTATTTACATGTGCAAAAGCTTATACATGCTTAACTATGATCCAGATGGCCTTTTGGCAACTAAAACTCTTAATTTGTTGCAACTTTTTTGTTTCAAATTTGGCTACAATAAGAAAGAGATTTGTTGGGTAGCAACCAAGGTCCTCGGCTTGAAGACAATGACTATACATTTTCACAAAAGTATTTCTCTAGATGTATCCTTGCTTTCTATAGCCTTTTCACAAAAGCATTTCTATAGATTTTATTTTTATACTTTGTTCATAAGCTACATAGGATAGATTTTGTTGTAGAAAATGACAAATTTAGGGCTTCCTTGTACAAGTTATGCATACCCATTCGACCCTATTTTAAGTCACATGTTTTGTAACTTGCTAAATTTAATACAATATGCCAAGCTTCTACCCAGATGATGGCTTCACTTGCTATCCTCAACTCAGAAATGAGTCACAAGAAGTTTTTTTTTTTTTTTAAATTGCAAGCTTAAAATAACATGCATAAATATACAAAAATTCGAAAACATGTAAGGCACACAAAACAATCACCCTTCAAGTTTCAACTAATACAGGAGGAACAAGAACAAAAGGCTTTCAAGCAGGCCCCAGTCTTGGAAATTAGACAAGACTTGATCATGTTAGTAAGGTTTGCACATACACACTCATAATGGTGTTGAGATGTTGTCATTGATGTAGAAGAGAGGGCCAGAGACAACCATGGTCAAAGTCAGACAATTGAGAGGCCCACGAGAGAAATCTTTCCACATATGTTCTATATGCAAAGATTAATGAATGGGTATTTCTAAGTTGTGATTATGTATCTTAGTTGACCTCAATATGTAGAAAAACAATTTTAGGAAAAGCTTCAAATGTTTGATTTGACGTCACAGTCAAGCATTGCTACAGACTTTGCGGAATGGGATCAGAACCTGACTTTAAATGTAGGAATTTAAATCTCTTCTTGCTTCTAATTTTCTTTTTTTTCAATGTGAATGAGTGGAATAGGGAACAACCAAAGAAAAAAAATGGGACATTTGGTTTGGTGCTCTTCAAGTCTTTTGCATAACACACCTTACAACCATCACTAGCAACCGCTTTAAAAATATGTATCTCACACTGGAATAACGTTCTTAATGGTGTTAGAATCCTGTACTAGAATTCATGGCATCCAACTGTGTGCTTATTATTTATTTTTATCAATAGTGGGAAGTTGAAAGACGACCATCCAAATAGTAAAAACACCGCCAAAATTGCCTAGATTCGAATCAGCTCCTACATAAAATATAAAAGTAATACAAGTCCACTCAAATCAAATTACAAGTCGGCTCTTAAAAATTATAGATGCCTGGATTTGTATAAATATGAGTCTGGACCATGCCATTTCAATGTGATGGGATTATAAGTCTTCTAATTTAGTTGAAAAAAAAAAGCTGAGGTTGTATCACACCGAGGTTAAATCACAATTTCTTGAATCAAAGATATATTCATTCTGAGTCAAGCAAAGTGAGATTTGTAAGTTTATATGAGCCCCTGTATCGAGCTATGAGGGTTGTTGTGGAGAGAAATACCTAAAGTTGTAAAAGAGTGAAGTGTAAGGTCGAAATTGAGCATTGAAGTAGTGTTTAGAAGCCTACAAGCCAAGTCAAGCCCACGTGGAGCTGAATCCATGTGAAACTGAATTGAAGTGAAAAACTCTGTATATTTATGTGCTTGGTCAATAGAAGGTAAGAGGCCTAACATCCAAAAACTAATAAATAGGTGATGTAGACGTTCCTATCCACAGCAAGGGATTGGGTGTCGAATGAGCAAAGAATTTCAGGATTCTGGGCACAATGAGAGCATGGGTGCCTCCTAAACACTTTCAGCAGTGCCAACTCGAATTATTAATTAAAAAAATAAAGAGGAGGAGGAGGTGGTCTATGGCCTCAGCCTCTATTATAAATGATGACAACCGTAAAAGGCACAAAATTATTTTCTTTCAAACCTCTAAATCTAAAATCAAGGCTACTCTAATTGCAGCAATAATATTAAAATGGAAGCGAATGAAATAAAAACATCCTTGACAATGCTATTATATAAATGGCTAGACATTGAAGTTCGAACCAAATGTATCATAAAATGAACGACATTTAGGATTGATAAATGCTCCATTCATTCATAAAGTGTACAGGGAACAATTTCTACTGTCTGGTGGCATAAGTGCACAACAATACCTTTATAATACACCTAGTCCACTCTCACTTAAAACTGACAAGCATTGGGATTTGTTAGGTTAGCTTAGGTTGGCATCTTTTGCATGTTAGTTTGCAGTTATGCATGTAGTAGTCAGCATGTTTTTAATTTTTACTATGCATGAAATAAGATTGAGAATTTCCAGATTTGGAGAATTATCTTATCCGCATGGTGTAACTATCGGCCAACGAATTTTATATACATTGTGATCCTTTTTCTTAATAGAATAGAGAACTATTTTGGTTCACCTGTTTACTGTAAATGTCAACAAATCTGGTATATGGTTATCCCTAGTTTTTCATGATATCATAACCATAAAGATTCACTCTACATTTTGGCACACTGGTGCACATGCTTTTTCATGAGATCAAAAGCTTCATTGGGATTCTTGCTATCCAAAAAGGTTTAAGGTTCATTTGCTTTTACTCGTTTAGCAAGTATTGTTCGAAGAGAGCACTCTCTATTGGTAGCAATGGCACCATGCTTTTGTTTCAAATCAAAGCAATACAAAGGTTCCTTCTATTTTTTTTTCTTCTCAATGTTTTTTTGTTTTTGTTGCTTTAGGCATAATGTTTTCCTACATTATATATGCTTACTAGTGCTAACTATGCACTTTGGAGAAAAAAGGGTTTGTAGCAAATTGTCATAGGTGGTGAGTGTTACCCCTCACATAGCATGAGGATTTCCCGAGCTCGAAGACCTTGCACAAGTAGTCTGTGTTTGGAGGATGTTGAGTTAGGGCGATATTTGTGTGGATATGATGCATGTTCTTCAAGTATTACCACAATAACTTAACCTCAAGTTCATAGGTTCAAGCCCTCCTTCTAGCATGTATAATATTGAGTTTAGTGGGCTTTGGTTCCAGATTTTGAACCAAAGCTCTGATACCATGTGTAAGAGCCCTATCCTAGGGTCTTCTAACAGATATATTTATCTAGAATTTAAATGCAATAAGAGGAAATAACTTACTTTCTTACAAGACATTTTAAATAATGAACATTTTACCATTTACATTCGAATAAATTTACATGGGTAATCTATAGAGGAATACCTATACTGGTGGCTGGTGGAGATTCCTTTGAGTTGTTGCTCCTGCTGAACGTTCCTCTTGACTAACCCAACTAGATTTACCTCCCAGCCAACTAGAAAATAATTCCTAGCCCAAGAAACCTCCAAAAGTTCCCTAGCCCTCTGAACCCAAGTCCAACCAGATGTAGTGTGTGTATCCAAGACCAAGGTAAACAATATCTCCCTCCTCTAAACTAACCCAAGAAACCTCCACAGGTTCCCTAGGTCCCCAAAATCACTCTCAACCAACTAAAAAACACAGCCAACCCCAAAGGCCCAAGCAAGACCCAACATCTCCCTTTCTCCCTTCCTCCTTCCCCTTTGATGCCCTTCCTCTCTCTCCACCTCAACTGCCTCTCATTAATGTCATTAAATTCCAATTCATCCTTACTGTTAACTTCTCTTCTCCCAAGTAAATCTCAGAGTACATTTGGAAATGTGATATGAATATAAAATTGGGTAATTAATGGGAGAGTACATTTGGGAATGTGAGATGAATATATATATATATATATATATATATATATATATATATATATATATATATATATATATATATATATATATATATATATATATATATATATATATATATATATATGCAAGGAGACCATATCCTACCTAAGATTTAATTTGAGAAGGCAAGTTGGGAAAAATAGAAATAATGAATTTTGTATTAGTGAATAAATTTATAGTTTCCACAAAATGAAAGTATTCACCAATATTTCCCAGTATTTTCAGGTAATGTAAACATTAATAAAATTTGCAGTATAAGATTTAAATGGGGCATTACATTGGGGCATATTTTAATCTAATAAAATCCCTAGAATAAAAGAAAGGTGTGATAAGTAAACTAGAAATGGAAGGAAATTATTTTAGTGAAACTACCCATGGCTTAAGCCTAGTGGATGTGGAAACCATCAATGGGATTTACACAAGGAATAGCCAAAGAGGGTAGAAACAACAAATTGCCTCTTGTATGGATCTATTTATTCTCTTAGAATCCATCTTTAGTTGTCACATATTCATTGAGGCTTCCATCCTTTTTTGTTAAGGCTCGAATCATTGGCCAATTTTTTTGGATATTCTAGTATCAACACAAGAGCCAAGGTAAGTACTTTCTAGTTTGAAATTTTTTGGCTCTCAAATCCATATCTCTTAGACAATCGAAATACAAGGTGGTCAAAAGTAAATTTTATAAAAATGTTTAGTATTGTATAGGTCCCAACAAAAGATAAAATATTCAAAGAGAAAAATAAAAAATTGGAATATAGAGGAATTTGGCAGCATTAAGAAAAACATGAATTAGAAACCAAAATGGAACTCCTTCAGAAAGGGAATTATCTTGGGAGGAAGAATGGAGGATGTAGTGAAGGAGGAAGTGAACCTTATGGTTAGATTAGACTGGATATGTAAATAGGAGGAATAATATGGATTGGATCATTATATTATTGATCATCCATATTGACTCTTTGAGAGTAGGAAAAGTGGCAGAATAAACTCAAAAGGCCATTTTTACCAATGAGTCCTGATTTGATGAATTGGGGTTTGGCACTACTACATATAGGATTAAAAATGATGATATTGTTCGACGGTATGGCCAGTACTATCACAAATTACATGAAAAATGTAATCTTTTCAAAACAAAATTATAACATACCTATATTAGTCGGAATTAAGGCGACTGATGAATAGGGTGTTGATATTATTATGCTTTATTTATATGGCGTTTGTCTTCCAATGCAAGCAATGTGACCATTCTTTTCAGTAGTCATTAATGAATATGACTAGTCAATTGATGTTAGAATCCCAAAGATAAATAAATATATAAAGATTAGGGTTGGAATTTGGATTCCTTTTTACCCATCAAACAATTTTTTTTTACGTTTTGAGTCTATGTACTTCCCATCAATGAACATTTTGTTTAAAAAATTCTCCTTCTAAAATGATGTTTTGATAATAAATTAACCCTTCACAAATAAATATTTTATTAAAAAAATACTCTTATATTTCAAGAGTATTGAAATTATTGACCTGGTAACTTCATGATTATGGAAAGAGTTTTAGTAAATCCTTCATTATGAATGGAGAATAATTCCCATAAAATTTACAAAGTGCCTTGAAATTTGAATCCACCCACCTCTACTTCAGTCATCTAATTACACTTTCGGATAGTTCTCAATAATCTCAAACATTTTGAACTCTACGATTTCATATATCTTCCTGATTCAATAATTATATTTTATTCATTCTGATTGAATGGTTGCAAGTTATTGTATGCATTTCTATTATATATTTTCCTTTCTGCAAATTGACAAGAAGAAATTTATGTTTATTTTTTTTCAATCTAAATTCATTAGCATCTACAAATTTTGAGTTATTTCTACATGGTATCAGAGCTACAAAAAAGTATATAGAAACCAAGTTCCAGAGCTTCTCTCATAAATTTTTTGATTTGTAGAGTTTTTGGTGTAGATTTTCTACAATGCAAGAAAAATGTCTTTTAATGGATTGAGGCTTGAGTGTGCATTGGAGGGCACCTAGAATATTTATTCATGGAAATACATGATGGAAGTTTTTCTCGATGACAGTGCAAAACTGGAATGCACAAAAAATGATATTCCAAAACCAACAATAGCAGATGCACAAGAAGTTTCTTAGTGGAAGAAAGACATAGCAAAATCTAGGGGGATTATTTTGGACGGTGGGAGAGATCATGTGGTTTCAAATTTTCATGGCAAGAAGACTCATTTTTCAATGTGGAAAACTCTCACAGATATATTCCAGAGCAATAGTGATTTCGGGAAAATGGCATTGAGAGACAAGCTCTATAACATTCGAATGGCTAAAAATGAAAATTTTGTTAAATACCTATCCAGATTCACTGAAGTTCAAGATGAACTTGGAGGAGTAGGAGAAAATGTGTCATCATCTAAAATTGTGAGCTTAGCCCTAAGCCTTGGCCTTCTAAAATTCTAACACACTATCAGGATTCAGTTAATGGAAGAGATAAGCTACTTGATTGGGAGAGACTTTGATCTAATTTGGTGTAAGAGGAGATCAAAAGAAACACTAGAGATGGTGTCGCCTCCAAATTTGAGGAGGAAGAAAAATCTTCTCTAGCAAGTAAAGGAAAGAAAGACAAGGGAAAGAAGGCCGAAGGAAAGGCAGAATCTAGCCAAAACCATGGCAAGAAGAAATACCTCAGTAAAATCAAATGTTTTCACTACCATGAATGTGGACATTATGCAACCAACTGTGTGCACAAGAAATCCAGGAAGAAGCCTATAGGAGCAGCAGGAGGTGATTCTCTCACATCACAGTTCGAGTTGGATTTCACCTTGATTTCATGTAGGAAAAGTACTATACGAGCTATTGTATGGTACTTATATTTCAGTACTTCATTTCGTATGACGGGAAATAAGGAGTTCTTTAGCAACCTAGAGGAGAAGGACCTAAAATTACACATAGAACTTAGAGATGATGGGAAGTATAATACCAAAGGGATTGACACTTTCAGCTTTAAGAGGAATTTAGGCTCTCGTTTTCACCTAAATAATGTAATGTATGTGTCGGGTCTGAAGAAACATTTAGTTTATGTTGATGTACTTAAAGACCATTGATATGATGTGGTGTTCAGTAAGGGGAAATCTTATCTCAATCATGTTGCTAATGGACAAGTAAAACAAATTGGTGTCTAGGTTAAAAATATCTACAGGCTAGAGGTGGATGTGTGTACTACATTGAGAAGAAAAGAATAACATGCCCAGGGCCAAGATGTTGGAGAGCTTTGGCATAGGCGGATGGGACACCTACACCATGGAGCATTGAAAATAATGCAGCAGATCACCAGTAGAATTCCAAAATGCACCCTTGATCAACATGATGTTTGCAAGGTATGCAGTCTTGGAAAATATGTTAAAACATCCTTCTAGGGCTGATATTCTAGAGATATCTTGGAGTGATTTCACTCAGATGTGTGTGGACATTTTTCAATAGTCTCAGTTTCAAAGCACAACTATTATGTGATTTTTGTAGATGATATTTCCTGCAAATGTTGGATCTATTTCATGAAGAAGAAATATGAAGTTTATTCAATTTTCTTTGAATTCAGAGCTTAGTTGAGAATGAGAATTGACAAAAAATTAAATCCCTGAGAAGTGAAAATGGAGGAGAGTATGTGTCTAATTCCTTCAAAGAATTATGTGCCAATTATAATGGAGTTGACTCCACCTCACAACCCACAACAAAATGGGATGGCAGAGAGGAAAAATAGAAGCATTGTAGGGGTTACAAGAGTAATTTTGCAAGAATAGGGACTACCACTATAACTATGGGAAGAAGCATGCAATACAACTATTTATCTACAAAATAGGGGCCCTCACAAAATTCTTAGAATGGTCACACCTGAAGAGGCTTTATTGGGGAGGAAGCCATATGTAACCCACTTTCACATTTTTGGATCTATGGTCTATTTTCATGTCTCCAAAGAAGTATGAAAAAGTTGGAGCCTATTGTAGAGAGGGGTTTCTTTGTAGGATACAAAGGGACACCTAAAACTTACTCAGTATATATCCCTTCACTCAGGATGACTGTGATTAGGAGAGATGTTAGATTTGATGAGGAGAAGGCCATGGGAAGATCTCTAGACCAAGAGTTGAGAGTTCTAGTAGAGGAGGAGCTCCTAGCTCCAAAAGAGGAGCCCCAGTCATATCCATAAGATGTTTTAGAGTAGCCACATGTGGAGGAGCAGAGAGCATATCGAGTGGTGGCACCCACTCACACCGAACCTTCCAGAGAAGGTAGGAAAAGAACCAGGGATGTAGACAAACTATTGTAGGATGCTCAAGAGCATGTTGAAGCCACTAGATCCTTAAACAAATAGATGAGAACACCAAAGAGATATACCAGATATATGGCACTCATGACAGAATTGATTGATTCTAATCCTTCTTCACTTGATGAGGTAGTTTCCCAGTAGGTATGGGTAGATGCCATGTTGGAGAAGTATGACTCCATCTTGAAGAATGATTCTTGGGAGGTTGTGGTTAGAACTAATGGAAATTTATTAGAAATTAATTAATGGAGCAATGAAACACATAAAATATTATAGAAACAAAAATACATAAATGCATAAAACAAGAGAGACACATATATACATGGTTCACCCAATTTGGTTTTCGACCATGGAGAAACAACGAGTCCTTCTTTTTATATTATCCAACAAAATGAAGAGATACAACCTACAATAGATCGGATGTAATTTCCTCTTCCCTCTCACACAACCTCCTCTCTCTCTCTCTCTCTCAAAATAATAATCCACAGTCACAATACAATTCCCTCAGATACACCAAGGGTTGCCTTCTAGGGAAAAAACCCCTAAATTAACATAACTTCTACTATTATATCATCCGCCTAATGAACAACTCAGATTTAATATGAAATTACAATATTTTACAAGGAAAATTTTCATCTATTTTTAGCTTCATGGGCACTGCCCACAAACCCCTACTGGGGGTCCTCTAGCCCTCGGGCTCTCTAGCTAGGATGGATGGTCCCCCTTGGACCTCCATGTTGAGAAATGGAAACAAAAAATTCTAGTTTAATTTGTCCTTGAATTAAAATGTGAATAAAATAGAATAATGTTCTCATAGCAATTTGAAAATAATTACTTAAGTTTAATTAACTTAATTAATTTAGGAAATTCGAATCGGAAGTCTTTTAGAAGACATGTATATATTCTCCCTAACTTATAGGAGTTAAGGATAAGTTATGAATGAGTTATAATTGGTTAACTCAGTTTATTGAGTTAAGTCCAGTTAAATTAGTTCCAAATAGTTTTAGGAACTAATAGTGAGTAAACAGTCAGTTGGGACACTAGTGACCTAATTAGTGCTACTCTAGTTAGCTGAAGATTCCACCATCAGAAACTCATGCATGTTGATTATGAGAAAGACCCAATTGAGACTAGAGTGCAAGGACAATGTACTATTTGTTTTAGCTTTTTTTGAGTTGCACTGGCAGTGCATGCACTCAGGAACTGATTCTTGAGGTATTGCATTATTTTTAGAGGTTTTATTTCCCTCTAAATACAATATATCCTTCATAGGAATTACACATTGGAATAGATACTTGGAGAGATTGTGAAGAGCCTAAGATTTGGCCTTGAGATTTCTTATGAGTTGGATATTGAATTTGCTGACTGTTAGGATTGTTCTAGAGAGAACAAGCATTGTAATTTCATCTTGATTCTCCAGATCAATACAAAACAAATAGTGGGGTTTTGAGTTGTGGCTTTCCTCAAATATTTATTGTGTTATGTGCCTTTGATTCTCTTCCTCTATTGATTATTGTTTTCTCGATGTTTATGGGATTCCGCTGTAAAGAGTAGAAGTAGATTCTTGTCTCTTGTTCTAGTAGATTACATGAGCTTGTGAATCTATAGGTTTTTCTACATGGTATCATAGCAAGATTGTTTTTTGGGCTGAGATTTTGTAGAGTAGATTTGAGAATTTCTATACAAAATTTTCATAAAAAAATTGTGGATCTAGATTCCTTGGGAAAAGATACCCAAATTCAAAAAAACAATTGGCCAAATCAGAGTTCAGATGAGGGAGATATCACTAATTTAAAATCAATGCTCTAGAGGGGATTTTGAAGTTTTGAGTTTCTAGGTTATAGGTGAAAGGCGAACTTGCACACATACTTCAGGATCAACATATGGTGTTCCATGGGTTGAGGTTGGAGTTTGCCTTGGAAGGAAGCTTGAATTTTATAGGTTACAGGGACAAGATCAAGGTTGTGCTAGAAGATAATGGCTTGAAGGAATTCATTGATCAAGAAGTCCCCAAGCCAACAGCTATGGATGCAAAGTTTTTAGCCAAATGGAAGAAGTGTGTAGCAAGGGCAAGGTGGATAATCCTCGAGAGAGTTTCAGACCACTTTGTCTCTAGTCTCCGTGGCAAGGAAACTCTGCATGTTATGTGGAAAACATTGACAGTCTTGTATCAGAATAGTAGTGATCAAAGGAAGTTGGCACTGAAGGATAAACTTCGTAAAATCAAGATGGAGAAAGTTGAAACCATTCCAAAGTACTTACAAGTTCACTCAATGTCGAGGTGAACTCAGACGTATTAGGATCATAGTTGCCGAGGAGGATATGGTGAGCCTTCCTATTCTAGGATTCCCAAAGAGTTGGCATAGTTATCAAGACTTTTTCAATGGTCGGGAGAAGCTACTAGATTAGGAACGACTACAGTCAGATTTGATGCAGGATGAGATCAGGAGGAACACTAGGATGGCTCTTCATGAAAGGCTTATGATGAAGAGAAATTTTCCTTAGTGATTAAGGCAAGGAAGGGGAAAGGTAAAATTTCTCATTCCAAATCAGATTCTTATCATGGAGGTAAGAATAACGACGTGACAAAAGTTAAATGCTTTCATTGTCACAAGATGGGTCACTTTGCTACAAATTGTTTATTGAAGAAGTCCAAGGATAAGTCCTCAGGAGGAGCAGTAGGTGAGGCTTTGGCCTCCCAATTCAAATTGGACTTTTCCCTCATTGTATGCATGGTGTATTCAATGATGGGAAGTGTTTGGTACTTAGACAGTGGAACTTCTTTCCACATGATGGATGAAAAAGAGTTATTCAATGAACTGGAGGAGAAATATCTCAAGATGCATATCGAGATGGGTGATGATGGTAAGTATATTGTTACTGGTGTGGGAAATATTACTTTTTAGAGGGAGCATGCAGCTCCACTCACCTTGAAGAATGTTATGCATGTACCCAGACTGACGAAGAACTTGGAATCCATCACCATGCTTGAGGATAGAGGCTATTATGTGATCTTTTTGAAAGGAAAGGAATTCCTTCGACACATAGCCACAGGTTAAGTAAAGAAGATAGGGATTCGAGTTTAGAATATCTATAGGATAGAGGTAGAGGATTGTGTTGCTTTGAGTTCAAAAGTGGAAAAGTTGTTGAGCTAAGACGTCGGTGAGTTGTGGCACCGGAAATTGGACCACTTGCATCATGGGGCTTTCAAGATATTGCAGTAAATCTCTACCAGTCTTCCCAAAGGTATGCTTGAGCAAGTTGATAGATGCAAGGGTTGTTCTTTGGGAAAATACACCAAGTCTTCCTTTGGAGATAAAGATAGTCGAGCATAGTCTATTTTGGAGAGATTCCATTCAGATGTGTGTGGACTTGTTGTGCCTATCAAGAACACCCCCTTTTTATTAGTGTTAGTAATAACATTAATAAATGGGGACCCTTCCAAAAAATCAAATCTTAGCATTTAATGTTGACTTTTTTTTTTAGAATAAAACAAGATGTCAAAGTAGAACTAGCTAAAACATGGAAATTTACCTTTTCATACTCCAAGCACATAAAAATTCACAAACTACGAATTTGCTTTAAAAAGTGCTACATGACCATAAGGCCTAAGAAAAACATTATAACAGAAAGTCACAAGCATTAAGGAAAATCTTAAAAAACCCAGCTTAGAAAAGATTACTCTTGCATCACAAAGGGTTACAATGATATCCCTTATAGAAGCTACCCCTTGAAAATGTGATCCACGAGAACATGAGATCATGAAGCTTATAACCTTGTCGCATTGCAAATTCCAATACCGCGGCACTACCTTATGAAGTATAAGCAAATATCGCGAAATACGATAGCATCTCACAAATTTCATATCATAGCAGGTCAGGTAACAATGTTTTGCGATATAGCGATCTGCGATATTGTAAAGAAAATCGCAAAATCACTTTTATCATAGTTCGAAGGGCTCAGGGTTCTAGGAGAAGTACTTTCTGACATTCAATGCAAAGTTATGAACATTAAAGTTCAACATATCAGTCCATTAGTGGTCATTTATTAAAAATGATTAGGATCATTCTAAAGGACTATTTGATGCAAGTTGATATCTTTTGATGTGATTTAGAATTAAGGACCTCCCGTCACCTTATTTTCATCCTTCTATTGATTATTCCTGTACTAACTATCATCTTTATCATATTTTTGCTCTATGCTTGCAACTTTCAAGAATAACACACAGAGCATAATACACGAAGAAATGGGGAAGAAAGTCAAGGCTCCCGTGTCTGAGAAGATAGAAATGACCCCATTATTCACAAACACTACCTGTAGTCGGGATGTAGGTATATCTATGTTCGAAGCTATGTATCAGTTGTTAGAGGACGAACAGTCTAGAATTATGGAAGTTACAATTACAACAGATGGACGCGGCTCTTGTGAAGCATCCCTAACTGAACTTGCATGCTTGTTTCTACATCGCATTGCGGCGAGGCCAAAGATACTCCCCTACACCAACATGGTGAAATGGATTATATATGATGCATACATATCTAACAGAGAGTTCAAGATGGCCAACCAGGAAGTCATGGGGTCATTTACTCCAAAAAATTCGAGGCATATGTACCACTTACCAGAACCCCTAGCTAGCTACAACAAGAAATTTGTTGAGAAGTTCACCAAGGAGAATGAAGACTTGGTAGAATGCATGAAAAACTGGTCAAACAATGAGGAAAGACTAAAAAGGGATTAAAATCGGTATGTATGCCACTTTCTCTCTTTGTTCTTCTTATTGTTTTGCCTCTGCAATGTTATGTAGACTATTTGGGAAACCATACATCAACAAGTTTCCATCGAAATGGTTACCTCTAGTGGATGTAGCTATCAATGCCACAATAATTAATTAGGCCCAAATCCTATCAGATAATTTAGCCACTACAATTTTAGAATACAAAGGAAAGAGAAGCATTGCTTCGAGTGTTTACCCTCCATTCTTTTTGAGTGCCTATGTTATGGACGCTATTTGTTTTGTTTCTGAATTTTCGATTATGGGATGGAAGTGGATGGTAAAAAATCCACTTCCTATTCAGATTTATCACAAATTTATGTGGGAATCAAATTTTGTGCCACATTTCTTCAAAATTTGTCACAGAGTTATACTCCCGATCCATAAAAAGATATACAATAGGGATGGCCCAAGGTTTTCCCAAGAAGCTGAGGTGGATATTCTCTCTGTGGCACGATGGTTTGGGGAAGAACTGTTCACTTATATCAGAGTGTTTGGCAGCATCGTTGCACCCCATGTGCTACCTTATTACGTCCCAGACAAAATGATGGCTAGGGAGATAGCCTATCAGACCTGCGACATGGGGGGAATGAGCAAGGTACTAAAAGATTCTAGGAAGCCCATTTGGCCCCAATTTCCTATAATATGTGGAGCATTTGCATTTCTTGACTTAGGTTATGCTTTCAAAGAAGTTGATAATGTATTATGTTTATAACTACCAAAGTTCCCGGGGAGGCAATATGATCCCTTTGGCATTGTAAGTAATTTTACTACAATCGTTAAAATAAAAGTAATTTCCCATGAGGAAGATCTCTTTGATGATGTTTTCCAGTAGAAGAATACCTTCAAAGAGGTTCAGCATATAGCATGAATTCTTTTTTACCAAGAAAATCTCCAAAATTTTGACAATTTCATAAAACTGAGGTTATCTAAGGTCCCATTGGACCAATTACTCATCGAACCAATAAGAAAACCTACTCCCAGCATTAGCATAAGTGAGGATTCAAAAAGTCTAAAACAAGTTTTGGAAAAGAATCATCTGAAAAGTCTGGTGATCAATCCAAGAGTGAACAAAGTAAAAGCGAGGAGTCAATAAAAGACACAGCTCGGTCTATGGCAAAGTCTGATCAACATATTTTGTCCCAAAAGCAAGCTAAGGTTTCCACTCCTCTTATAAAGAAAACAAAGCCACCTATAATTAATTTAGAAGGGGAATGAGAGAATTTTAATAAGATACTTAACACAAAAGAATAGAGCACAAAGCCACCAACAAATCCAAAAGAGACGACTACAGAGATGGTAATAGGAAGGGCTATCTACACTCAGGAAGTGGAGCACATTCCTATTGATCTCTCATCTAAGATTATACTAAGAATAGAGGAAATTCCTCCTATAGATGTGTTTTATATCCCTCAACATAAAGCTGTTGTCAGAAGGAAAAGAAAGAAATGAAAATTGGATTATGTGCTCGCTCCCATGGATGGACCTCTGGATGTTCTTTGGAAATACCTATCTACAGATCCATCGGCAAATCTTACTAGGCTCTCACAAGTAGCAGGTGCTTATGCTTCAACAACTATTGATAAGGAAATAGAAGTTAAATTATTACTTAAATAAAGGAAGATAGGATTTTGTTTTTGGAATAGTAGTTACAGTAAGTCAATATCAGTGAACAAGCGGAAACACAGTTGGTAAAATTTCAACAAGACTTCCAGCAAATGCAATTGGCACATCAAAGTGGTTTGGCTGGTAAAGAAGAGCAGTTACAGGGTATAATAGAACTACACAAAGATGATCCTGAAATTAGCGAGTTTATCATAGAGGCACTTGCTATCAATTCCCAACTCTCGCAATAGAAAGAACTACTATGCCAAAAGATTTCACAATGGAATTCCCATTGCGAAATGAGAGATAATATTACAAATCAAGTCGTAGAATTATGATTTGAATATGATTCAATTTTTAAGGTCTTAGAATTCTTGAACTGGCAGAAATCTAAAGAAGGAAGAAAAGTAGACATGCCTATAATTGATGAAACACACAAGGAAATTTTACTCGTGAAATGGCATTCTTAGCTAAAGGAAGCAGAACATGCAATGGAAGATGTAGCGACAACAGCGAACAGTGTCATTGAATGCATAAATGAAAATCTACACAAGGCCAATTTGGTAGCAGAGACCACCTCGGGCTTCCTTCCAAAGGCACAAAATCTTCAAACAATGTGGAAATAAACATCAGAGGAATGGGCAGACACAATTAAACAGGTAAACAAATTAAACTGGGAAGCATAATGGCAGTACCTGGTAAAACCACATAGCCAATGGATGACCCTAAAGTGCCTCATAACTTCTGCCGAGAAGATAGTGCAAGTTCTTACCAATGCCGTATTTGTAGGATAATTAAAAGATGAAGTCAGCCAACCGACACTCTTGAAGCTGATGCTGGATATTTGCGATCTAAAGGATCAGATGTAGGACTAGTCATAGATGTAGTTTATTTTTTTTTTGGTTTATTTTTGCTTAATGAGGCAGGTTGTTTAAAACTCCTCATCTATTTTTGTAATATTTATTTTTATATTTCATAGAGTAGTATTTAAACCCCTCTCATGCATTTAGAGAGGGGTCCAGAGTTTTATAAAAAACAATGCTTCAAAATGTGCATTTTTTCCCCCACTGAGGAGGTTTTGATCAAATTAATGGAACAAGATTTATTTTCTATATGAATTTAATATCTGCTACTGAATTGTACTTTTGTACTCTTAGTGGATGTAAAGTGATTTGAATATAGATCTATTTTGCTGCAGCTCATGAGTAGGACGTATTACAAATGGTATTTTTATCTCCTAATACTTTTTACTTATGTGTCAAGCAATAAATCATTTTCAGTTATTTATATATGAAAGTTTGAATGTTTAAGTTATTATTATTGCAGTTTTGTATGGTGATGACTTACTCTTTATGTTGAATATGTAAATGACTCTTATGCGATATATTTCTCATACTGTGTCTGCTAACTTTTCATACGAAAAAATCATTTTTAAATGGATTCTTTTTGTTAGAAAGTTATATTTACGGCGCAATGTAACACATAAAAATATTGCAAAAATATAAACACACAAAATGCATAAAACAAGAGAGACATAGATATATGTGGTTCACCCAGTTTGGGCTATGTCCATGGAGAAACAACCAGTCCTTATTTTATTATATTATCCAGCAAACTGAAGAGATACAACCTATAGCAGATCCGCTGTAACTCCCTCTTTGCTCTCAATCTCCTCTCTTTTCCTCACTCAGAATATAGATATCCATAAAAGCAATACAATTTCCTCATTTATAGTGTGGGGTTGCCTTATAGGGCAAAAAATCATAAATTAAACATAATTTCTACCATTAGATCATTCGCCTAATAAACGCCCCAGATTGACTAGAAACTACTAGACTTTTACAAGGCAATTTTACATCTATTTTTAGCTTTGGGGGCACTACCCCCAAACCCCCACTGGGGGATTACTGGCCCCCCGAAGCCCTAGCCGGGGGGAGGATTGGCCCCCCCGAACCCTCGCAGGGGGGAAAGTCCCCTCCACAACCCCCCGCGTGGAGGGGTATACAATATTCCTAGGCTATTCGTCTGGCTGAGACCTTTAAATAAAGAAGATAATCAAGCTCCACACCCAACAACCTCCCACTTGGAGACTAATTATAGCAAATCCACTGTTGCTTCATTTGTTAGACAATGACTCCACTTTGGACCTTGCTATTTCTCATCTTCTTCATCATACTTGAAGACCAATTGAAACTGAGCAGATTCTCAGTTTCTCCCTAGTTACAACTTTTGTTAGCATATCTGTAGGATTCTGGCTAGTGTGTATCTTTTCCAGCTTCAACTATCCATCTTCCAATGCTGACCGTATGAAATGGTACTTGAGCTATAATATGTTAAGTCTTGGAATGAAAGGCAGAGTTCTTTGCAAGATGTATGGCACTTGGCTATCACTGTATAACCTGCCCACTACTCTTCTACCCATTCAACCAAGAAACAGTTTGTAACAATCATTATTTACTAGCCTCTATAGCAGCAACAAACTCTACTTCTGTGTGAAAAGGCAAAACACTTTGGAATTTTGAAACCCAACTGATAGTTGTTCCACCTATAGTAAATACATATCCTGTAGTGCTCCTCCTATTATCTCTGTCCCCTGCCATATCTGCATCAACATATCCTTTTAGAGAAATGTTTGAACCACCAAAGCATAATACTTGATTTGTGGTACCTCTCAAATACCTGAGAATCCAGTTCACCGCCATCCATTGTTCTTTTCCTAGATTCTTCATGTACCTGCTTACAACTCCCACTACATGTGCAATATCAGGCCTTGTGCAAACCATTTCATACATTAAGCTTCCAACTGCTGATGCATATGGAACTTTAGACATATGAGCCATTTTTTCCTGAGTCTTGGGACACACCTCCTTACTTAATTTGAAATGGCTATGCAAAGGTATACCAACTGGTTTTGCATTCTGCATATTAAACCTTTTCAACACCTTTTCTATGTACTCACTTTGAGACAATGTTAATTTGCGATTCTTCTTGTCTCTAGTTATTCTCATACCAAGGATTTGTTTTGCAGCACCCAAATCCTTCATTGCAAATGAGGTTGCCAATTTCCTTTTGAGCACATTTATTTCCTGCATGTTAGAACCTACAAGAAGCATGTCATCTACATACAATAACAATATAATATAGCTACCATCATTTTGTCTTTTGAGATAAACAGAATGGTCAGAGTGACATCTAGTATAACCTTGTTCAAACATAAACTTGTAAAATTTTAGATACCACTACCTTGGAGCCTATTTTAAGCCATACAAGCTCTTCTTCAACCTACACACTAGTTTCTCCTCCCCTTTTACCTCATATCCTTGTGGCTGCTACATATATCTCTCTTCCTCCAAATCCCCATGGAGAAAGGTTGTCTTTACATCTAATTGCTCAAGATGTAAATCTTCAACAACTACTAGACTTAGAATAGTTCTAATTGAAGTAATTTTCACAACAAGAGAAAATATCTCATCAAAGTCTATACCCTTTTTCTCTGAAAACCCTTTCACCACAAGTTTAGCTTTATACCTTTTTTTACCTCCATCTTCTTCCTTCAACTTGTAAACCCATTTATTCTGCAATGTTGTTTTACTTGCAGAGAAACTGACTAAGTCCAAAGTCTAGTTATGTGCTAAGGATTCCATCTCTTCTTTCATGGTTTGTCTCCACTTCTTCTTGGTTTCTACCTGCACTGCTTCTTCATAACATTCTGATTCACCAGAATCAGTCAACAATACATAATATAATGAAGGAGAGTATCGCTCAGGGGGTCTACTCATCCTGGTAGATCTTCTAACACCACTTTCAGGTGTTTGAGGTGCTTGTTTCTATTGTGGTTGGTGTTCTGACTATTGAACATTATGATTTTCAAGCACCATCACTTTTTTTATGATCTCGTTAAGCATTGTGTATTCTATGTTTTCTTTTTCTTGTTTCTTTTCCTGCAGCTAATCCTTATACAAAACCTTTTCATTGAATATGACGTCTCTGCTCCTAATGATTTTTTTTTTTTTTCATAATCATAAAAGAGATAACCAAAATCATTAACACCATATCCAATAAAGTTACATTTCTTTGATTTTGCCTCAAGCTTCATTCTATTTTCTTTATTAATGTGGACAAAGGCTTCACAACCAAAAGTCTTTAAAAAAGAGTAGCTTACCTTTTTACTTGTCCATGTCTCCTCTAGAATACCACCATCCAAGGAACTTGAAGGCCCTCTATTTATTAGATCAATAACGACATCTATAGCATCTGCCCAAAATTGTAAAGGAAATCCTGCATGCAATCTCATGCACCTTGCACACTCCATGATTTTCTTGTTCATCCTTTCTAACACACCATTTTCTTGTAGTATTCCTGAAACTATCTTCTCTCTGTGAATTCCATTCCTAGAACAATACCTATCAAACTCTTTGCTACAATATTCACCTCCATTGTCTGATCTGGGACACTTCAACCTTTTTCCTGTCTCATTTTTTACCAAAGCTTTCCATTTCTTGAAAATATCAAATACATCAGATTTATTTCGAATACAATAAATCCAGGTTTTCTTGGTTGCATCATCAATAAAAGTAACATAATAACAAGAAGCACCAAGAGATGATACTTGAGTAGGTCCCCATACATCTGTATGCACAAGCTCTAATTTTTCACTCATCTTTTCTTTCCCAACTCCAAGGAATCTGACTCTCTTTTGTTTTCCATAAACACAATTTTCACAGAAATTTAAATCAACATGCTTCAAACCTGGCAACAAATTTCTTGAGTGAACAATCTACATCCCCTTCTCACTCATGTGCCCGAGCATATGATGCCACAATTCCGTATCTTCTCCTGTAGAGGTTAAAGCATTAATAGAATTATAAATACCATTACATAAATACAATGTACCAACCTTTCCTTCTTTCGATATTACCAATGATCCTTTAGTGACCTTCTAGATTTTATCTGTGAAAGTACTTATGCAACCTTTACCTCCCAACTGCCCTGTTGAAATCAGATTTTTCTTCATATTGGGAACATGCCTTACCTCTTCAATAGACATTTATTTCCATTTTGTTGTTTTATGAAAATTGTACCCATTCCAACGGTTTTATAGGGTTTATCATCACCCAATCGAACTTGTCCAAAATCTCCTTGACATAATCATGAAAATGTTTCTTATCAGGTATGACATGGAATGAGGCCCCTGAATCTACCACCCAAGCATCAATAATATTTTCTAATGAAAGAATCAAAGCATCTTGCAACACATCACCTATTACATTTGCTTCATGATTAGTTTCTTGTTGCGTGTCTCCTTCTTTTCCCTTCCGAGACTTGAAATATTTCTTCAGGTGTCCTTTTTTCCCACATTTCCAGCACACTATCCCCAATCTGGACTTGGATCTGCCTTTTCTTGACTTATTGCAATATCCTGGGCTCTTTCCTCTTTCCATTTTTCTTCCCCTAATCTCTGCAGTCAAAGCATTGCCTAATGTCTCACCGAAGCTTTTCCGTCACATTTCCTCGCTAAGGATTGCATCGACAACATCATCAAACTTTAAAATACTAGATCTAGAGATAGAGTTACTAATGGCCATAACTAAGCCATTCCAACTTTCTGGCAATGAGCATAGAAATAACAAAGCCCTAACTTCATCATCAAAATTTACCCCTACAGAACTTAACTGACTTGTAACTGTATTAAAATCATTTAAATGGTCTGCAACAGATCCACTTTCTGACACCTTCATATTAAATAAACGCTTCATAAGAAATACCTTATTTGAGGCCGAGGGTTTTTCATATAGTTTGGCCAATGCCGACATTAAACCCTCTGTTTTTGTTTCCTTTGAAATATTAAACACTACCGACACCGCTAGGCATAGCCGTATTGTTCCAAGTGCCTTTCTGCCGAGAATATCCCATTCTGTGTCTGTCATACTCGTCGACTTCTTTGTCTTTCCACTCAATGGTAGGTACAGATCTCTCTGATATAGATAATCTTCCATCTACATCTTCCACAGCTAGTAGTTTTGGTCATTGAATTTTTCGACCCTAAACCTACCATCTTCTACCATTGCTCACACTCAAACTAGGAACCCTTCTCTCCTGCAAGTTTATCAGCCAAATAGAGCTTTGTCTCTGATACCAGTGTTAGAAAATTATATATTACAGAGAAATGGAACACATAAAATATTGCAGAAATATAAACAAACAAAATGCATAAAACAAGAGAGACACAGATATACGTGGCTCACCTAGTTTGGGCTACGTCCATGGAGAAACAGCCAGTCAGCCAGTCCTTCTTTTATTATATTATCCAACAAATTGAATAGACACAACCTATAGCAGATCCGCTGTAACTCCCTCTTCGCTCTCAATCTTCTCTCTTTTCCTCACTCCGAATAAAGGTATCCATAGACGCAATACAATTTCCTCATATATAGTGAGGGGTTGCCTTCTCGGGAAAAAAACCCTAAATTAAACATAACTTCTACCATCAGATCATTCGCCTAATGAACGGCCCAGATTGACTAGAAATTACTAGACTTTTACAAGGCAATTTTACATCTATTTTTAGCTTCGGGGGTGCTACCTCCAAACCCCTGTCGGGGGATTGCTGACCCCCAGAACCCCCAGCCTAGGGGGGACTGGCCCCCCTGAACCTCCGCAGGGGTGACAAGTCCCCCCCGCACCCGCCGTGTGGAGGAGTGTATAGTCTTCCTGGGGTATACATCTGGCTGAGACCTTTGAATATAGAAGATAATCAGGCTCCACACCCAACACTTTTCTTATGGTGATTGAATGATCTTTATTAACAATCACTTTTAAAAATTATTTTAGGTCGCATAAGTAAACATTACTCTTAGGATAGTTTAAGGTTAGATGTTTTCTTTGATTATGATAGATTGCATATGATAGTTAGAAGATAGATTAGATTCAGAACAAGTATTCACCCCATAAAACCGCAAAAAGAAAAACATCATTTCGTTAGTACAAACATCATAAATATATTTGGAAACTGGTCTCATCATCCCCAGTTAGAGCCACTATTTCGAACGGAAAAGGAGTTGTATTAAGGTCCGGACCGGGTGGTTTTCCCCCTTGTTGGAGTCTAGATTTTTCGATCCTTCAACATATTTGGCACTAGAAGTAGGGCCTGAATGTGAATGGCAAGTAAATCTATATCTTCACACCATTCTAAGAGTAAAACCCCCTCACTAGCACCCTCAACTTCTCATTCGCATTCCAAATCTTCCATATCTGAACTAGAAGTTGAAAAGAAAAATACAGAGCACATTACTAAAACCCCAAACAAGCTAGACCATTCTTCTTCAAATCCCCCGAAGTTACAAACTTTAATTCATAAGTTACAGGGAATTTCTATATCTCAAGAAGAATATGAGTTATCCCAAGGTAGTGTCACTTCCCATCTGACCCCATCTCAACGACTAACTAGAACACAAACAAAACACTAGGAATCCCACCAGTTGAGTTTCCTTTACCTAGCTGTAAGAAAGCTAGGAAAACACCAGTAGAATCTCAGAGCAAGATTCTATCATCATTTTCATCTACCATCCCATCCATATCATCACAAGGTCATTCATCCATCCCTCTACTCCAAATCGTGGTTCACACAGGTACAGGAGCAACATCCTCCTATACCCATTCACCTTCAACTACTGCCACACCTCCTCCTACTCATACTCCAATGATGGCAGGAAATCGACCACCAAGGCCATTGGCCAATCCAGGAGTTGTAAGAATGCATGCACCTTTATCACAATTACCAGCTCTTCTTGAGAAATGGTTGCCCAAATTCAATCCTTAGAATGGCCAACTACCTGAGGAACACATATAATTTCATGCTATCCATTAATTTGGATGGAGTAATAGAAGAGGACACAGTTGTATGATTATTCCCCTATACTTTACAAGGAGCAGTAGGTTCCTAGTATTTTTCTTTACTAGCAGGCTCCATTAATAATTATGATATGTTTCAAGATCAGTTTTTAACAAAATTTGGGGATGATAGGTCAACAACAACTTTAATAAATGACCTCTCTAACTTAAAAGCAGAACCAAAGGAACTGATTAAAGATTTCAATTCTCTCTTCAATAAATTGTTGAACAAAATATCAACAACATCTAAGCCTAGTGATGAAGTCCAAAATGAGTGGTATATTTCTGTTTTACCATTAAATTAAACTATCTTTGTAGATAGTGCAACTAAGCCAACGCTAGCAGAAAGCATGAAAGAGGCAATAACTGTAGAAACGCGTATCCTAGCTGTAGAAAAGAAAAACGCTATAGATGAAAGAAATCGTATGCTGCCATACTCACACAAGCGAATCAAGATAAAGTTGAAGCCCCAATTGCCTTCTTTAGTTCAAACTTGCAAGGAGCTTAATTAAATTACTCCAATGTTGAGAAACAAGTTTATGCTGTATTCAAAGCAATCAAAAACTTCAGACCCTTCCTTCTCAAGACTCACACCAAAATAATAGTACCATTTCCAGTGGTAAGAAATCTTTTTGTACGAAAAGATATGGGCAAAAAGAAGGCAAATTGGGTCACAGCTCTACAAGATATGATGCCGAAATCAAACCAGAAAATACTGTAAAAGGTCAAGGTTTTTGTAGGATGTTGGCAAGAGCATCGCACATATCAGAAACGTAGTCTCCAGACAGTGAATTACAAGTGTATGTGGTAAGTCTAAATGTCTCTAAATCAAGGTATGCCGATATTATGTTCTACTTAAAAAATGGAGATGCTCCTCCACATTTGAATCACACAAATAAAAGGGCCCTGAGGATAAAAGCTAAACAATATCAAATTGCCAATTATGTACTCTTTAGGATGAATTATGATTCTATTTTCCTTAGATGCCTCGAGAAATATGAAGCAGAAAAAGTATTGTAGGAACGTCATGATGGACCAGCAGGCAAACATTATGCAGAAGATGCAACATCACATAAAATCCTGCGCGCAGGCTACTATTGGCCAACTTTATTTAAAGATGCACATAACTATGTAAGGAGATGTTAGATTTTCCAAACTACTGCAGGAAGACAAAAGAAACCATCATTGCCATTACAGCTGGTCAACATCGAACAACCATTTGAACAATGGGGATTAGATATAATAGGTGAGATCATTCCTCATTCTTCTAAATAGCATAAATACATCCTTATGGCTACCGAATACTTTACCAAATGGGTAGAAGCAGTTCCACTCAAGACAACCAACGTTGAGAGTATCATCAAATTTATAGATCAATTCATACTCACCAGGTTTGGCTTACCTTCTACTTTAATGTTTGATCATGTATCATATTTCTCAGGTAATGCTATGACAAATTTTTCTCTCAAAATAGGTTTTAAGCTCAAATATTCTGCTAATTATTATCTGCAAGGGAATGGGTTAGCCGAATCAACAAACAAAAACCTTATTAGAATCATCAAACGGACTATTGATCAAAATCATAGAAACTAGCATAAATCTTTAATGTATGCTCTTTGGGTAGATCGAATAACTCATAAAACCTCCATTGGCACTTCTCCATTTAATTTAGTTTATGGGAAAGAAGTGGTTTTACCAACAAATCTAGTTGTTCCTTCTTTAGCCTTAGTTCAATTCATTGAATAAACCCCCTCCTCATTCTTGAAATTAAGACAATTGCAGATCCTTAAACTTGAAGAGGAATGAGAAAAGGCTAGAATTACCCACACACATCATCAAAAATTAGTAAAAGCTTCTTTTGATTCAAACTCTGTGTCTAGAAAAGATTTCAACTTGGAGACTTAGTATTAAAATGGGATAAAGCCCATGAAGAGAAAGTTAAGCATACTAAATTCCAAAGGATGTGGCTTAGACCATTCCAGATTGTCGAACTCATTGGTCCATCAACTTTCATGTTACAAGATTTAGCAAGGAAAAGAGAGTTTACCTGTTAATGGACAAATCCTAAAAGAATATTTCCCATAGAAAATTATCTCTTCTATTTTCTGTAAATAATAGTCTAGTTTAATTTTCTTTTGATAATAAAACAAGTTGAGAACGTTTACTTTTTCTTTCCATGAAAAGAATAGTATCTCGTGTCAATTTTGTTTGTTCGCTTGTATAAGTGGGAGTGGTTATGAAAATTAATCTCCATTTTTGAAACATAGTGTCAAGTGCTATTATTTTGAAAATTTTACCTGTTCTTTTGTTTCAACTAGACAAGTTTTGGTTAGAATCAACCTTAGGAAGAAATTTTCCTTACATCAGTCACAAAAGTTATCAATAACAAAACAAAGATTCTTTGTGCAAAAGATATTTTTAAACTCTACAATTGTCGTCCAGGAGAATTCTTAAGGAACCAATGACTTCCCCCCCACTCAAGGAAATTGCGAGATTCAAAGAGTAATCCAACTATGCACTTTAAACTTAAAGAATAAGAGGTCTCATCAAGAACTAGCTTATCATGATCATAAAGATTATAACTAACTAACATTGCCATACTGCATATTAAAATAGGGTAATGGCTCGAGATTGTTTCAATCAAAATACAAGGGGTCTCATCACAAGCCAGCTTGTTCAATTAAGTTATAAATCAAGTGAATGGCATTGTCAATTTCGGCCACCGAACCAAGACATTGTTCTTTAAGTATTAAAAGAGAAATAAAAAAAGAAAAAGAAATAAGTGTATATGAGGGTTTATCTTTGAAAATTGCATGCTTCTCAAGTACGACATTTAGTCATTGCTGGGTCACAGGTAACCCTGTGGAGGCAATGAATGCCTGTTTGCAGTAGAGGCTCTACCTACGACAAATGAGTACACCTAAACTAATCAAAATAGATGTCTTATTTTTATCTTTACAACCAAAGTAATGACTGATGTGGGTAAAATGACTAACTCTCGGAAGAAGATAATCAGAATAAAGATAGTTAGAACAAGATGTTGTTAATAATAAATAGCATTATTTACCTTATATTTCATACAATAAAGTTTCATTTTCAAAACCATTTCTATTTTGAATGTTGTAGAAAATTCAAAAAAACCTCAGAGATAACTAGTTATTCCAAGTGAATCGCCAATTGTTGTGCCTATCAACAACAACCCCTTTTTATTAGTGTTAGCAATAACATTAATAAATGGGGACCCTTCCAAAAAATAATTCTTAGCATTTAATGTTGCCTTTTTTTTTTTTTTTAGAATAAAATAAGATGTCAAAATAGAACTGGCTAAAACATGGAAATTTACCTTTTCATTCTCCAAGCACATAAGACTTCACAAACTATGAGTTTCCTATAGAAAGAACTACATGACCATAAGGCCTAAGAAAAAATTTATAACGAAAAATCACGAGCATTAAGGAAAACCTTAAAAAGCTCGCCTTAGAAAAGATTATTCTCGCATCGCAAAAGGTTACAATGGATATCACTTATAGAAGTTACCCTTGAAAATGCAATCCATGAGAATGCGAGATGATGAAGCTTATAACCTTATTGCATCACAAATTCCAATACTGCAGTGCTACCTTATGAAACATAAGTAAATATTGTGAAATGCAATAGCATCTCGCAAATCGCAAAATTTCTTTTCTCGCAATTCGAAGGGCTCAAGGTTCTAGGAGAAGTACTTTATAACGTTCGATGCAAAGTTGTGAACATTAAAGTTTAGCATAACAATCCATTAGTGGTCATTTATTAAAAATGATTAGGATCAGTGTAAAGGACTACTTGACGGAAGTTGATATCTTTTGATGTGATTTAGAATCAAAGACCTCCCGTCACCTTACTTTTGTCCTTCTATTGATTATTCCTGTATTAGCTATCATCTTTATCATATTTTTGTTCTCTACTTGCAACTTTTAGGAATAACACACAGAGCATAATACACGAAGTAATGGGGAAGAAAGGCAAGGCTCCTGCGTCTGAGAAGACAAAAATGACCCCATTATTCACAAACACTACCTGTAGTCGAGACATAGGGATATCTACATGGGAAGCTATGTATCAGTTGTTAGAGGATGAACAACCAAGAATTATGGAAGTTACAGTTACAGCAGATGGATGCAAATCTTTTGAAGCATCCCTAAGTGAACTTGCATGCTCGTTTCTACACCGCATTACGGCAAAGCCAAAGATACTCCCCTACACCGACATGGTGAAATGGATTATAGATGACGCAGACATATCTGACAGAGAATTCAAGACGGCTAGCCAGGAGGTCATGGGGTCATTTATTCCAACTAATTTGATGCGTATGTACCACTTACCAGAACCCTAGGCCAGCTAGAACAAGCAATTTGTTGAGAAATTTGCCAAGGAGGTTGAAGACTTGGCAGAATGCACAAAGCATTGGTCAAAAAATGAAGAAAGACTAAAAAGTGATAAAAACAGTATGTACATCACTAGATCTCTTTGTTCTCCTTACTATTTTTCCATTGCAATGTTATGTACACTGTTTGGGAAACCAGACATCAACAAGTTTCCATCAAAATGGTTACCTCTAGTGGATTCAGCTATCAGTGCCACAATAATGAAATGAGCCAGAATCCTATTAGATAATTTAGTCGCTACAATTTTCGAATACAAAAGAAAGAGAAGCATTGCTTCAAGGGTTTACCCTCCATTATTTTTAAGCACCTATGTTATGGATGCTATTTTTTTTTTCCGAATTTCCTATTATGGGATAGAAGTGGATGGTACAAAATCCACTTCCTATTCAGATTTATCACAAAGTCATGTGGGAATCAAATTTTGTGCCACATTTCTTCAAACATTGTCACGGAGTTATACTCCTGATACATAAAAATATCTACAACAGAGATGCCCCAAGGTTTTCTCAAGAAGCTGAGGTGGATATTCTCTCCATGGCAAGATGGTTTGGGGAAGAACTATACCCTTACATCAGAGTGTTTGGCAGCATCGCTGCACCCCATGTGCTACCTTATTACATTCCAGACAAACTGATGGCTAGGGAGATAGCCTATCAGACCTGCGGCATGGGGCGAATGAGCAAGGTTCTAAAAGATTTTGAGAAGGCCATTTCGCCCCAATTTCCTGTAATATGTGGAGCATTTGCATTGCATGACTTATGTCACACTTTCAAAGAAGTTGATAATGTATTATATTTATGACTACCAAAGTTCCAGGGGAGGCAATGTGATCCCTTTGGTGTTGTAAGTAATTTTACTACAATGGTTAAAATAAAAGTATTTTCCCATGAAGAAGATCTCTTTGATGATGTTTTCTTGTAGAAGTACACCTTCAAAGAGGTTTAGCATACAACATGAATTCTTTTTCACCAAGAAAATCTCCAAAATTTTGACAATTACAGAAAATAGAGGTTATCTAAGGTTCCATTGGACCAATTACTCATCAAACGAATAAAAGAACCTACTCCCAGAGGTAGCATAAGTGAGGATTCAAAAGAGAAGTCCAAAACAAGTTCTGGAAAAGAATCATCTAAAAGCTCTAGTGATCAATCCAAGAGTGAACACAGTAAAAGTGATGAGTCAATAAAAGACACAGCTTAGTCTATGGCAAAGTTTGATCAACCGATTTTGTCCCAAAAGCAAGCTGAGGTTCCCACTCCTCTTATAAAGCAAACAAAGGCACTCGTAATTGATCTAGAAGGGAAATGGGAGAGTTTTAATAAGATACTTAACACAAAAGAACAAAGCGTAGAGCCACCTACAAAACCAAAAGAAACAATTATGGAGATGGTAATAGAAATGGCTATCAACACTGAAGAAGCGGAGCACATTCCTATTGATCCCTCATCTGAGATTGTACTAAGAATAGAGGAAATTCCTCCTGTAGATGTGTTTTATATCCCTGAACATAAAGCTGTCATCAGAAGGCAAAGAAATAAAAGAAAATTGGATTATGTGCTCGCTCCAGAGGATGAACCTCTGGATGTTCTTTGGAAAGGTCCCTCTATAGACCCATCAACAAATCTTACTAGGCTCTCACAAGTAGCAGGTGCTTACGCTTCAGCAACTATTGATAAGGAAAGAGAAGTTCAATTATTACTTAAAGAAAAGGAAGATAGGATTTTTTTTTTGGAACAACAGTTACAACATGTCAACATCAATCAACAAGTAGAAAGACAGTTGGAAAAATTTCAACAAGACTTCCAGCAAATGCAATTGGCACATCAAAGCAGTTTGGCTAGTAAAGAAGAGTAGTTACAGGGTATAATAGAACTGCACAAAGATGATCTCGAAATTGGTGAGGTTATCATAGAGGCACTTGGTCTCAATTCCCAGCTCTTGAAACGGAAAGAACTACTATGCAAGAAGATTTCGCAATGGAATTCCCATTGCGAAATGAGCGAGAATATTACAAATCAAGTCGTAGAATTATGACTTGAATATGATTCAATTTTTAAGAAGGTCTCAGACTTCTTGAACTGGCAGAAATCCAAAGAAGGAAAAAATGCAGACATGCCCAGAATTGATGAAACACACAATGAAATTTTATTTGCAAAATGGGATTATCGGCTAAAGGAAGCAGAACAGGCAATGGAAGATGTAGCGGCAACAGTGAATAGTGTCACTGAATGCATAAATTAAAATCTACACGAGGCCAATTTGGTAGCAAAGACCACCCCGGGCTTCCTTCCAAAGGCACAACAACTTCAAACAATGTGGAAATAAACAACAAAGGAAAGGGAAAATGTTATTAAATAGGTAAACAAATTAAACTGGGAAACATACTGGCAGTACCTGGTAAAACGACATAGCCGATGGATGACCGTGAAGTGCCTCATGACTTCTGCCAAGAAGATAGTGCTGGTTCTTACCAACACTGTATTTGCAAGACAGTTAAAAGCTGAAGTTAGCCAACCGACACTCTTGAAACCGATGCTGGAAATTTGTGATCTAAAGGATGAGAAGCAGGACTAGTCATAGATGTAGTTTATTTTTGCTTAAAATGGGGCACGTCGTTTAAACCTCCTCATCTATTTTTGTAATATTTATTTTTAAATTTCATAGAGTAGTATTTAAACCCCTCTCATGCATTTAGAGAGGGGTCTAAAGTTTTATCAAAAATAATTTTTCAGAACGTGCATTTTGCCCCCCACTAAGGAGGTTTTGATAAAATTAATGGAACGAGATTTATTTTCTATATGAGTTTAATATTTGCTACTGAATTGCACTTTTGTACTCTTAGTGCATGTTAAGTGATTTGAAGATGGATCTATATTGCTGCAACTCATGAGTAGGACATATTACAAATGGTATTTTTATCTCCTAATACTTTTTATTGATATGCCAAGCAATAAATCATTTTCAATTATTTATATATTAAAGTTTGAATGTTTAAGTTATTATTATTACACTTTTGTATGGTGATGACTTACTCTTTATGTTGAATATGTAAATGACTCTTATGCGATATATTTCTCACATTGTTTCGGCTAACATTTTATATGAAAAAATCATTTTTAAATGGATTCTTTTCTTATGGTGATTGAATGATCTTTATTACCGATCACTTTTAGAAATTATTTTAGGTTGCATAAGTAAACATTACTCCCGGGATAGTTTAAAGTTAAATGTTTTCTTTCATTATGATAGATTGCATATGATAGTTAGAAGATAGATTAGATTTAAAACAAGTATTCACCCCATAAAACCTCAAAAAGAAAAACATCATTCCGTTAGTATAAACATCATAAATAGATTGGGAAACTATTCCCATCATCCCTAGTCAAAGCCACTATTCCAAATGGAAAAGGAGCTGCATTAAGGTCCAAACCGGGTGGTTATCCCCCTTTTTGGAGTCTCGATTTTTCAAGCCTTTAACAGGACCATTCGCAATAGGATCCACCGCCAAACACAAGTATTATGTTATATTTGTAGATGACTATTCTCATAAATGCTAGATATTTTTCATGTAGATAAAGGATCAGACATTCACAAAGTTTTGTAAATTCAAAGCATTGGTCGAGAAAGAGTTAGGAAAGAAGGTTAAATCTCTACGGAGTGATAATAGTGTAGAATATGTATCCAATGATTTTTAGAACATTTGTGCAATGGAATGGATTAAACGAGATTTGACGACACCTCATAACCCTCAACAGAATGGGGTTGTCGAGAGGAAGAACATGACCATAGTATGGGAAGCAAGGGTGATGTTGCATGATCAAGGCCTACCACTACACTTGTGAGTTGAGGCATGCAACACAATAGTTTATGTTCAGAACCATAACCCACATAGGATACTTGAGAGTAAAACACCAGAGGAAGCTTATTTCGGTAAGAGGCCAGATGTTGGTCACTTCTGAATTTTTGGGTCATCAGTTTATTGCCATGTGACCAAAGATGTACGGAAGAAGATTGAGCCAATAGGAGAGTTGGGGATTTTTGTGGGGTACACTGATACTCCCCACAACTATCAGGTGTAGATGCAAACTAGTAAGATGACAATGGTTTGCAAGGATGTCAATTTTGATGAGGAGAAGGAAATGTGAGTATCCCTTGAGATGGATCTTGAGCTAGATGCGGAGGAGGAACATTTAGTTCTGAAGGTTAAGGAGCCATGATTAATGTGGACCAGCCACATGTAGAGGTTCCGGGAGTGGAGACATCCACTTAGGCAGAGTCTTCCAAAGAGGGAAGAAAGCACACTATAGAGGCTGACAAGTTGTTGGATGATGCACGGGAGAATGTGGGAGCACCCTCTTATCAGCGTAGATAGAGGAGGTCACCATAGAGGTACATTGGATACATGGCACTTGTGGGTGCATGTGTTGTGACAAAGCCATCTTCCTTTCAGGAAGCAGTGCAACAGCTAGTTTGGGTTGATGCAATGGTGGAGGAGTATGACTTCATAGTTCAAAACAGTGTTTGGGATGTGCTCCCGAGACTGGAGGACAAGTCAGTTGTGATCTCCTGTTGGCTTTACAATGTAAAGGAAGCTATAGATGGTAATGTTGAGAAGAAAAATGGTAGATTTGTGGTCTGTGGCTTTTCACAGGCAGAGGGGATTGACTATGATGAGATCTTTGCTCCTGTTGAAAGGTACTCATCTATCAGATCTATTTTGGCACTATCTACACAGATGGGTTGGAGTATCCATAAAATGGATGTGAAGACTGCCTTCCTTAATGGCATGATTGAGGAAGAGGTGTACATAGAGAATCTTGAAGGTTTTGAATCCTTGGATTATGAGTCACATGTGTGCCGACTCAAGAGAATGTTGTATGGCCTGAAGCTAGCACCACGTGCTTGGTACATCACGATAGATAGCTACTTCACTAGGTTGGTCTTCTCAAAGAGTGAACCAGATGCAAACCTGTATCACATAGTAGCGGAAGGTACGCTTTTGATCATTGTGCTTTATGTAGATGATCTCATAGTGACAGGTGATGAGAAGCTCATCGAAGATTACAAGGAGGACCTTGCAAGAGAGTTTGAGATGAAGGACATGGGGCTATTACATTACTTTCTTGGCAAGGAGATATGGCAGGGAGATGGAGAGTTGTTTATTTCTCAAGGTAAGTATGCCAATGAGATACTCAGGAGATTCCACATGGAGAATAGTAAACACATGGAGATTCCTCTAGCTGGTAACTAGAGGAAGAAGGATGCTACTTCAAGGGAGGTAGTGGAAGCTACTGTTTACAGGTAGCTTGTAGGTTTAGTCATGTACTTGGTGAACACATGACCGTATATGTTTTATGCAGTTAACCAGCTTAGCCAAGCGATGGTTAGGCCTACGAAGTTGTATTAGAAGGCGGCAAAGCATGTATTGAGATACTTCAGAGCCACTACTCAATTTGGGTTAGGGCACAGATGGACAGAGGGAGTGAAGCTTCAAGGCTTCACTGATGCAGATTGGGTAGGGATTCCATCTAACATGAAGAGCACATCAGGAGGGATCTTTAGTATTGGGTCAGCTGCAGCTTCTTGGTACAATAGGAAATAGAGATTAGTTGCACTCAATTCGGCAGAGGCAGAGTACATGGCTGCAAGTCAAGTAGCATGTGAGGCTATCTGGATGAGGAAGATCTTATTTGGTTTGTTTGGTCAGCAGATGGATTCGGCAATGATTTATTTTCATCATTATAGTTGTTATAAAACTCTCTAAAAATCCATCTTTTCATGATCGATCCAAGCATATAGATATCTAGTATTATCATCTCAGAGATTGTGTATTGAGGCAGATCATGTTGTTAGATTACATTCCCATGGAGAAGCAAGATGTTGACATCTTGACAAAGGCATTGCCAAGATGTAAAATTCAGTTTCACAGAGATAGGATCAGGGTATTGGATAATCCATTTATTGTTGAAAGGGAGTGTTGAAAAATGACAACAAGAAATTCCAGTTTAATTTGTCCTTGAATTAAGTTGTAAATTAAAATATAATTCTTTTATCATAACATTTTGAAAATAATTAATTAAGTTTAATTAACTTAATTAATTTAGGAATTTGAATTAGAAGCCTTTTAGAAGACATGTATATGTTCTCCCTAACTTATAGGAGTTAAGGATGAGTTATGAACGAGTTGTAGTTAGTTAACTCAATTTACTGAGTTAAGTCCAGTTAAATTAGCTCTAGTCACTTTCAGGAACTAATAGTGAGTAAACAGTCAATTGGGACACTAGTGACCCAATTAGTGCTACTCTAGTTAATTGAAGATTCCACCATCAGAAACTCATGCATGTTGATTCTGAGAAAGACCCAATTGAGACTAGAGTGTAGGGACAGTGTACTATTTGTTTTAGATTTTATTGAGTTGCAATGACAGTGCATGCAATTAGGAACTCTTCCTTGAGGGATTGTGCTATTTTTAGAGTTTTTATTTCCCTTTAAATACAAGCTATCCTTCATAGGAATTACACATTGGAATAGAGACTTGGAGATCGTATGAAGAGGCTAAGCTTTGGCCTTGAGCTTGCTTATGAGTTGGAGATTGAATTTGTTGAGTGCTAGGATTGTTTTAGAGAGAACAAGCATTGTAATTTCATATTGATTTTCCAAATCAATACAAAACAAATAGTGGGGTTTTGAGTTGTTCCTTTCCCTGGATATTTATTGCGTTATGTGCCTTTGATTCTCTTCCTCTATTGATTATTGTTTTCTCGATGTTCATGGGCTTCCGCTATAAAGAGTAGAAGTAGATTCTTATGTCTTGTTTTAGTATATTACATGAGCTTGTGAATCCATAGGTTTTTCTACACCCCATAGGGGGGACAATTCCCCCCCTCATGGAGGGGTGTATAGTTCTCCTCTAGTATACGCCCAGCTGAGACCAGACCTTTGAATCAAGAAGATAATCAAGCACCACACCCAACATGATAGGCTCCAAATGGGTTTATAAGGTGAAACATGCAGCTAATGACAATGTTGAGAAATACAATGAGAGATTTGTGGAAAAAGGCTTCTCACAGGTAGAGGGAGTTGATTATGAGGGGACATTTTCCCCTGTGGCGAGATATTCCTCTATCAAGACCATACTAGCATTGGAAGCACAGTGTGGGTGGAGGATCAACCAAATGGATGTTAAGAATGCCTTCCTCAATGGATTTGTTTAGGAAGATATATACATTAAGTAGCCTAAGGGATTCGAGACATTTGATAGGGATACACATATGCGTAGACTCAAGATAGCCCTTTATGGTCTCAAGTAAACACCTTGTGCTTGGTACACTCACATATATTCCTCTCTCCGTGGATTGCAATTCACTAAAAGTGAAGCAGATGTCAATCTCTACTACATTTTTTGTAGATGGTTATCGACTCATATTAGTCCTGTATGTAGATGACTCGATACTTATAAGAGATGATAAGTTGATCTAGTATTGCAAGGAGTACGTTGCAAGAGAGTTTTAGATGAAGGGTATGGGCTTGATGCACTACTTACTTATTTTGGAAGTGTGGTAGGGGGATGGAGATCTATTTGATGGTCAAGGGAAGTACACCTTTGAAATGATTTAGAGATTTCATACATGGGATTGCAAGCCCATAGACACTCATCTAGCTACTAACAAGAGGAAAGAGGATGCTTCTAAAGGAGAGGAAGTATATGGAACTATCTATAAATAGTTGGTGGGGTTTTTGATGTACTTGGTGAACATAAGGCCTGAATTTGTTTTGTAGTTAATAAAATTAGTCAATTTATGGTGGAGCCTACCGAGATTCACTAGAAAGTAGAAAAACATGTTCTCGGATACCTCATAGAATATATTTTGGTTTATGGTACATTAGGATTGATGGAGTGAAGCTACAAGGCTTCATAGGTGCAGATTGGCCAGGGATTCCCTTAGACAGGACACGCACATTGAGATCTATCTTTAGTGATGGGTTAGCATCAATTTCTTGGTATAGCAAGAAATAAATATATGTATCACTCAACTTAGTATAGGTTGACTATATGGCTATTAGTCAAGCAAAATGCAAGGCTATTTTGATGAGGAAGATCCTGGTTGGTTTCTTTAGTCAAGGGATAAATCCTACATTGATTCACTATGATAATCAATTTTTATCAAACTCTTTGAAAATTCATTGTTTCATAATAGGTCCAAGCATATAGACATCATGTACCATCACCTGAGAGAGTTTGTGCAAAGGAGGATCATCATGTTACAACACATTCCCATAGAAGAGAATGATGTCAACATTTTGACAAAGGCTTTGTCAAGAGGAAAGCTCAAGCTCCATAAGAGCATGATAGGGCATGTTTAGAACCCTTTTCTTTCTAAGAGGGACTGTTAAATTGTACCAAGAAAACCTTCATTTGACTTGTGCCTTAGTCAAATGGAGAAATTTGATTTTCCACATCAGTGGGATGACTTGAGTTACAGTTAGGAGTGACATGGCCAAATCACTCAGTCAAATCAATCAATTCAATTTTATGGGCTAAAATTAGAGTTGTGCATGATTTGATTGCTAAAATCTAGCAATATAGTGGACTTGTTGTTAGTTAAACTCAGTTATCTAAGCTATAGCCTAGAATAGAGTTAATAGGAGTTCAATTGAGTAGTAGTAATTGTTGTTAACTCATTGATCTCTCAATTAACTGATCAATTTCCTCAAAGTATCCCTATTCATGCATGGAATTTCAATTTCCTAGTTGACATGGAGGAAAAGGCACACTGTAATGATCAATTGTGTACTAGTTGAGTGTACACGTTTTTCATTAGATTGAGTGATCAATTCCTCTAGGATTTGCGCAAGGAAATAAGGAATTCTATCTCCTATCTTTTAAGATCTAGTTTACTCAAGGATTGTGCAAGGAAATAGGAGGAAGGTTGAGGCATATTTTGGCTGTGTTGGTTAGAGCAGGTCAGAGTGAAGGAGATCAATATTATAATGAAGGTGTAGCTTCAAGGATGGAATTTTTTATTGTAATAGATCCCTATTCTCAACTTATTTAATACAAAACAGAGGAGTTTTTTTTCCCAATTGGGTTCCCCAGTAAAAATATTGTATTAATTGTGATTGAATGATTGCATGTTATTGCATGTGTTTCTATTGTATGATTTCCTTTATGCATATTGAGTATAATGAATTTGTATCTATTGTTTTTAGTCTAAATTTTTTAGAACCTACAAATTCTGAGTTATTTCTACATATATTGAGAAGGGTTAAAGAAACACACCTCCACTAGATCCACTAGCACAAGTGTACATATTCTTCACTACCTTTCTGGATTCCCATGGAGAATTTACAAATTTTGGAAGTGGAAGGAAAGGAATTAAGAGTTTTGTGGGAACGTGAATATCAAGTATGTTAATTTTTCTTTGGACTCCATTGTTACACTTCATTTTCTCAACAAAAATCATCATAGATGTTTTCCCAATAGTTGAAATGCAGACACTGTAACTATCTCTCTGTTTGTGAGAGTTGTGTATCTTCACTCCCCTTTCAAGAGTCCCTGCCTTCATAATGCAGATGAAGCACTTAATAAAAATTTACATAAGAAATGCACTATTCAAGAGTTTTCCTAGAGAAATTTGTGGTGTACACTCCTTGAAATAATTTGTGTTAATAAATTGTTACCATATAATTATTTTAGGAGGCCTTCATACACCTTACACATCCACTTATTAATTCACTCCCCTCCTTCCAAGGATTTTAGAAAAGTGCAATTGGATTCCATTTCTTTTAAAGGCAAGCACTAAGCCCCAACTAATTCCGTTATGACTTACTCAAAAATTTTAAATGACAAGTTCCTACCTGGAACTTTGGAGATTTGCAAGGTTCCAAGCAAGAACTTGTCATTTAAAGGTTCTAGGAAATTGTTAGAAGGCCTCGTAATGGAATTTCTTAGTTATGCTTAGCATTAACTATCTATAGAGGGTTTGCAACAAACAATCAAAGCTCCACATCCTATATGTAAATTTTCACAAATGAGACTATCAAATAAATGTAATTATGCACGATATTTAAACTTGACAACACAAATAGATGTAACAAATTTCTTTTTAGGTTCATCTTGCACCCTTGGTTCATTGGAAAGTTTTACCATATACTTATCATATTCATATTCAACTAGTTTGAAGGTTTCTTCATCAAATTATCATTGAATTCACGATGTTCTCCTTTCATCCCACTTTACCATTTTTTTCAAAAAATTGAATCGAATAAACCTACTCTCATCACCATGTCCACCTTCATTGTTTTCATTTCCCACATTGTCATCAGTCTCTTCACTATTTTTCTTTCCTATGATCTAGATGCCTCACAATTCTTATCCATGTGGGATTTCCTTACCATTGACAGAAAAATAATAGTGAAGGAAATAACACCATAAATATGTGCAACTATGATAATAATGTATAATTATGGAAAACAACAAAAATTGCAAATTTAGGTGAAGTAATATTGGAACAGGTAAAAACTACAAAGGAAAAATTCAAAAAATTGAAATTATTGTGTGTATGATTTTATTATTACCAGTGAATATTCACATGACCCATTTCATATTATTTTCACTTCTCACCACATTGTAGTTTCCATGGAAGATTTGTATCTCTCTTTCTACCACTTGGAAGTTATGCCATGATATAACCATCTATAGCACAAAATCCAATAAATAAATATTCAATTCATTTTAAATCCATTGCATGTGTATAGCACATAGAATGGTGTTTGAAATACAAAATAGAAAAAAAATACAAGTAACTTGACCATTTAAAGTGCGATAACCAAAGATGAAGAATAGAAGAAAATTCAACAAATTACATTAGGGAAACCACATGGATGTTTCCCACAACCCCAATGCACTAAAATCTAAGTCTCCTGTAATCTCCTCCTATGTTCAAACACTAGTTATAATCACTATAATCTCCTTTTACGTTCAAATAGTGGTTATAATAACTTTTCCTTTTTCCATTTGGAGGCTCCTTTTATATTTACTATAATATTATTACACATTTGTTTCGCTGCATATCATGGATCGCAGGGATTCACTGTATCTCGGTGGGTGAACTTGGAATTAGATACCACACAAGAAAATAAACAACTTATGTTGAACAAAAAAGTACCAGTGTCAACTTTATGAATCAAAATTGCAGACACCTAAGATGATAGTTATGTCACACTCATTTCAACATGGAAAAATTATGGTTCCAAACAAAATTTCCCCTTACTCAGGTATTCGGGTTTCATTTAGTGAAATGACAGAATTACAACCATTATCTCCTTCTATTGATAATGAAGATTACAAATCTGCAACTTGTCCTTGAGGAGAACCAAACTAGTAACCTCATAGATGAGCCTAGGTTGTGATTCAACAAACAATTACGAATTCCAACATACTTGAAATAAGTACCTAATCAAAACAAACCATAAGATCAATAAAACATTCAATGAAATATTAATTAAGACAAAAAAATTTCTCCTCTTCACTACAGTTAAATTTTACCTTGGTGTCAAAACTAGTACCCGTTGAAAATTCCCAGTATGAAAATGACAACCAAAGAAACAAATGATATAATAGAGGATCTTAAATTACAACTTCTTGGACCATATCCAACTATAGGATTCGTTGATGTGTCAAGAATTTTCATAGCACTTTCCATTCCAGAACCTTGTACATCATCATCAAGAGCTTCTATTACTGTTGGAAATAATACTGAGAGGGGGGGTGAATCAGTATTATCAAACTCTTATCAATTTATACAAATATTTTCAGATCTGACAATTGAAATTTGCATATTCCTTCCAAACTTATAATTTAATTTATTATTCAGATGTTTTTCATTAATATGATGTGAGAACCATAGAATAATGAGTAGGAACACAAAATAGACAGTCACACCAAGGAACACAAGATGTAAGGTGGAAACCCAATGTGGGTGAAAACCACCTGTTGCAATATGTCTCTATCTTCTTTCAATTAGAAACTTCTTCTTACAATGATTTTGTACTGGTGCAGTCTTTTACCAGTACGTAGGCTGCAACCTACAGAGAGCTACAACCCTCTCTCATTTTCCAGCTTCTTCTGGAAGGGAGCTACAACCCCCTTAGCTCTTGTACTAACTGAAATACTAGTACATAGGTGCTGACCTACAGAAGGCTACAACCTTCTCTTTTCTTCCAGGGACCACATTTCATAAATTTTCAAACTGGATCCAAAACATTAAGTACATGTGCATCACCCAATCTCCTTTAAACAAATAACTTCTTAGAATGTAGTAACCAGAAAATAACACCTGTAACTAGACACCAATTTAAACCTAGATCTCTGCAGAAATAGATAAAAGAAAACTAAAATATATTTCAAGAAAGATCTGCAACTTCACCGAAGGAAACCTCCGGATATCCACACTTCTGCCGTGACGAGTCTATGCAACTCCGCACCTGCACTGCCTACTGTTCAACACACCTCTACACCTGCTTCTTCTCTGGTTCTGCGCACCTTCGCACCTGCTTCTTCTCTGGTGCTGCGCACCTCCGCACTGCGCCGTTGCCACTCCTGCGCACCTCTGGATTTAGACAGTTTATCAGTTCTCAAACATACCCCAGACTGTCGAAATCACAGATCCGTTCATGCGTTAAAGGGATCCCAACTCTTCAGTAGATCTGACTTATAATGCTCCGGTTTCTCCTTGATTCAGATTCAACTATGTCTCACCAACTGATTATCAGAAATTTAGATCTTCCTCTTCTTAAGATTTTCAACACTTGTATGTTTAGCCAAATGATCTCCTTTCCTTTTTATAGTCTAAGCCTCACTCAAAACCATGGACCAAAACCATTGAGAAACAATACCACGGACCAAAACCATAGGATCAAAAATTGTCAGACTAATACTATGAACCAACCATAAGATTTCCCATGTGTGTATGCTTTTCTCTGCATGAAAGTGCGTGAACTTTTCTCTGCATAAAATTATATGAATTTTAGGTTCACACTTTTTGTGCGGGAGACCTACAAACATATCCACACCTTTTCAATGGTTCTCATGCGCAATCTGCCAATGACCGCATCTTTTGATCTGTGCACCTGCGAAACTAGAAAATAAATTTGCTGCACTATAATTTATCATCTAAGATGTGTGGGTTGCCATCAAGTACAACATATGTATCATAATTCCAACAATCTCCCCCTTTGGACTTGATGGCAACAACAACCAATCATTCTCCCCCTTTGACATCAAGGGCAACGGGGTGGACTACCATACTCCCCCTAAGTACCTGTTGAAAACTCTGAACGAGCTCCCCCTTTGTATATGCTCTGAGCTAAAATGCTGTCTGCAAAAAGATGTTCTACAAGAAAGAACATGACTCCATTCATCATAAGTAACCTTCCTATCATCAAGAATCATACACACATCCATCTCCCATCCAAGTGGGAATTCACAAGATAAACAAAAATCATTCATCCCAGGCACAGTGGGGAAACCAAAATAGGTCGTTACATGACCTTGATATGAAAAGAAGTACATGACATAGAGACAAGAACAACTATCATCAGCAGAATCAACCTTCAGACCAGCACACATTGATCCACTCCACTAGAAAACTCTTGAGAAATAAAACCAAGGACTTCTAAGATAATTCCAACAATGCATCAATAGAAGAATATATGCTCCCCCTGAACCCGTGCTAGATAATCTCTGATAGACCCATTCGACCCACATAGACTGGAAAATATACATGTATCCACCTGCATACAACAGAGAAGATTCAACAACAGGATGATGCATCAACAACCCCCAACTTCTGTCTGAGGTATTCAAATGTCTTCCTGGGCAATGGTTTGATGAGTATATCAACAACTTGTTTCTTGGAGGGAACATACTCCAATTTGACCTTTTGTTCCAGCACTTGTTCCAGGAGAAAATGATACTTGATTGGTATGTGCTTGGTCTTTGAATGCATGACTGGGTTCTTTGAAATGCTGATTGCACTTGTATTATCACATAATATGGAGATAGGTGGAGTACAAGTGATTTGAAAATCCTGCAAAGTTTGCATCATCCAAAGGAGTTGTGTGAAACAAGATGCAGCAACCACATATTCTTCTTCAGCTGTAGATAAAGCAATCGAACTCTGTTTCTTGCTGAACCAAGATACTAATCTGGAACCCATAAAGAATGCACCACCACTAGTGCTTTTTCTGTCATCCACGCTTCCAG
>APFE031464384.1:0-12231 GCA_000404065.3 Pinus taeda | reverse complement strand
GAATTCTTGCAAGATGACTATCCATCTATTATATTTGCCCCCAATCACTCGCCTACTGAGGACAAATTGAAATGGATTTACCGCCGCTAAGACAAAAGTTTTGCGTAGCAAGATGTAATGACGGAGCCGCTGGATAGCATGAGCAGCTACCAAGGCCAATTTCTCAACCGGAGAATAGCGAAGTTCAGGGCCTATTAAGCCTCAGATAAAATAATAAATCACGTGCTCGGTGAGAGCATCGTCCTCCTGGACCAGAACCATACCAATGGTTGATTCTGCTGCCACGAGATATAAAAGGAAGTCTCTGCCATAATCCGGTGGACTCAAAAGCGGGGTAGAGACTAATGCTTTTTTCAAAGCATCAAACGATCGTTGCATAAAGTCGTCCCATGCAAATGGAACTCCTTTCCGTAACAACCGCATGAACCCTTTAGTGATCTCGGCATAGTTTGCTATAAACTGCCGTAAGAAATTAGCCTTCCCTTGAAGACTCTGAAGTTGACGAATTGAGGACGGGGGAGGCAACCTCACTATTGCCTCAACCTTGAAGGGATCAATGTGAATCCCCTCATTTGACACAATGAACCCTAACAACCGACCGGATGTAACTGCCAAAACGCACTTGTTGGGATTCAACCGGATTTTATAAAAACGACATCGTTCGAAAACCATTCGAAGGTGGCTAGGGTGATCAGTTCTCTTTCAAGAACGAGCAGCGAGATCATCTAAGTACGCTTCGATGACATGCTTGATGTCGTGGAAAGCATAAGACGTGGCCCGCTGAAAGGTAGCTCCAGCATTTTTAAGACTAAAAGGCATCTTTCTATATGCAAAGGTACCCCAGGGACATATGAAGGCCGTCTTGTGTTGCTCTTCAGGACGGATAGAAATTTGATTATAACCAGAGAATCCATCCATGAAGGAAAAAATCTCATTACCTGCACACTTGTCGATAATCTAATCAATAAATGGTGTGGGGTAATTGTCCTTAGGACAAGCCTTATTTAGGTCCCTAAAATCGATGCATACTCGGATTGTTCCTTGCTTTTTATCTACAGGGACTGGGTTAGAAACCCAATCAGTAAGAGGAACAGGGTATATGAAACCCGCCTTTAGCAGCTTCTCCACTTCCGCTTTGATAGCTGCTGCTTTCCTAGGGTTGAATGGCCGAAGCCTCTGACGGACAGGTTTGGCGTTTTCGTACATCTTGATCTCATGTTGAACTATAGAAGGGTCAATGCCAAGCATTTCCTCATAAGACCAAGCAAATACATCCCGAAATTATTTAAACAGGCCGGTGTAAATTTGAATTTCTTCAGGGGAACACTCAATTCCGATGAAGAGATTATCGATTGTGTTAGGGTCCCTAGAGATGTTTATAGATGTTGTTTTTGAAATCACCAACATATTACCTTCGGCATGAACGTGTGCTAGAGCCAAAGGGTTTGACACCATATAAACATCACTAGAACAGAGCTCAGAGAATCTAGACTCTACCTCCTGCAATGGAGGAAGAAAGTATGAACAATGGTGTAAATCTTCCCAAGGTCGATCTATACCCATCATTGCTTCGAGAATTGCTTCTTCCGATGGTAAAAATGAATCCAAGTAGTCCAAAGCAGAGGTAGAATCAAGGCTCCAAGCGGGGGCCACATCGCCATCTAACTCCTCTTTTGAAAAAGGAGTAGAATGGTCATCTGCAGAGTTCACGATAGACTGATATCTAAGCTCAGCTGCAGATATAGGAAATGCCATTCCATTCTCTTGTCCTTCAACTAATGTGGTCATAGGTGAAGGCAAGGTCCAGGGGTCCGAAAAATAATGAGTTCGAAAGAACCCATCTCAAGAAAACTCCCTAGATGATGAAATAGCATTGATTTTAGTGATAGGAGAGGGAAACTCAAAGGTACCCATCAACGAGGAATACATCCCTACTCCTAGATTCTCAGTAGGTGGACAAGGGTTATCCACTAAAGGAACAATAGAGTTGGAATTTGCTTGAGGATCAACTGGAAAATAATCTAATTGATCCACCTTTACGAATTTCCCCTCATGAGGAGAGCAAATGACACGAAACAGAGTCGAAACAACGGCGTCCATTTCATATACCCAGTTCCTTCCTAGGAGGAGATTATAATCTAGGTTAGCATCTATGACTTCTACTTCAATATTAACGACCTTCCCTCCAACACATATAGGAAAGGCCGGGATAATCCAATGCGGCTTATGAGAATGGCCATCGAATGCATCAAGACGGTAGGTGAAGGAACGGCCGAAGGTGATCCAATAGCCTTCCAACATGACATCGACATGACGCACGTGGAAGCCCCTTCATCAATAACGGTTCGAAAAATGTTAATTTTTCCGTATGTAGACTTTATTTGAAAAGCCATGTGATGAGGGAGTCTCTTTTTGACATTTAACATGTCGAAAGTGAGCACCAAAGAATTAGTTGGATCTACTACCCCAATTGCGGAAAGTAAAGCACTTCTCATGAGCCGGACACAACTGGAGAACCTCTAAAGCGGACATAGTGCATGGACTCTGAGCCAGATCCTCCATAATGGAGTAATCCTGGGCGGCCCTAGCATTAGGATTAATCGTCGTGCGTTTAGTGGAACCTTTCGGTATCCGTGGTATAGTCTCAACAGGGGGTCGCTCGATATGAAGGTCAGTACTTCCGGGAACAGCCTTATCCTTGGAAGTTTCGGCTTCACCATAATTAAGTGATCGAGTAGCCACATGGACGTTAGAACCCATCATGAAAACATTCGATGATTTTTCCCCTTCCTGGTTGCCCCCTACGGAGGTCCCAGGGTTTGAACTCACGCCAGCAAGAAGTTGCTGCCCTTGGGGAAAAGGGTTGGTTAACACAGCTTGGGAACTATAAGTTCCTTGCTGCCCTAACAAGCGCTGAGCGTCTTCAATATTGGGGCAAAGATGAGTTAAATGGTCTCCACCGCATAACTTGCATGGAAACTTAACTTTCTTCTTTGACTCATTTCTACCCCCACCAGCATTATTGCCGGATTTGTTTGCATCAGGCTTCCCATCCTGGTTCTTTTTCTTACCTCGTCCTTTCTTTTTCCCATTGGAATTTTGAATTCCTTTGGGATTATCATATTGGACGACATTAATTGAAGAAGTTTGGGAAGCAGAAGGATTAGACGATGTGACTTGGTTATTAGAAGCAGTTTGTAAAGACAACTGCTGCAATTGATTCAACAAGTTCACTGTATTTGTGTCTACTGACCCAACAATACCATCCGCGTGGGGACCTGGCTTTGGCTTAGCTACATCAACCTTAGACCCGGGAGCATCTGGCAAGTACTTTTGTAGGATCCTAGACTGAGAGTAGATCAGTTCTAATTGCTGGGCCCTAAAAATGGCTTGCTCCTCAGAATAGACCCCTGACATGGAGACATCCTTTGAGATTTCAGGTATCAAAGACTTCAAGAGCCACTCAAGACGGTACTCCGGAGGGATTTGAGCTTTAATGAGTCTCTTTCTCCGTCTCCATTCCTGAATGTGATCGGAAATGTGAGTTGCCCTATCCCGATGAAAAGTAGCCAGTAGTTCAGTTCCAGCATCATACTGGACGGGAAACTGAAAATGGTTCAAGAAAATATTGGCTAAGTCGGCGAATGATGTAAAGCTACCCCTAGGCAACTCTATATACCACTTAGCTGCGTTACGTGTCAAGGTGCGTTGAAATAATCTCAACCTAACCTAATCATCGATCAGGAAGTTCGATGAGCACCATAAGTGGAACGTGGTTACGTGGTCGCCCGGATCCTCACCACTTTTCCCTTCAAATTTTGGAATATCCGAAGGGAGTTTAGTTGGGACTGGAGGCTAGGCTAGATTATACATGATTAGGTCGTTAGTTAACTTAGTGAGGTCTGGCAAGTTTAACGTTGTCAGAAACGGAAGTCTAGGTGGAGCTTGGGGATTCCACCCTGACTGGGCGGCACTCCCGAAGCTCTGAAAAGATTGGCCTGGATTTTGGAAGGCACCAGGCTGCTCGAAGTAACCAGTAGAACCCGCTGAGCCAAAAGGCAGGCCTTGTGACCCAACAAAACTCGGAGTTTGACCAACTCCGGCCGTATATCCACCATACCCAGCAAAGTTTCCTCCTAAAGGAATGTAAAGAGTTGGCAACCCCTGATATGGATTCCAAGACGAAGCTAGGGGAGGAATACTTTGGAATGAACTAACCGTGGTATACGGCCTATTCCCATATTGGCCGAAGAATGGATTCCCAGTTCCGGCACTACTAAGCCCAGGGTTATTCCAACCTTGGAAAGGATTGCTGCTTTGTCCTACCGAAGAAAAAGGCATAAATCCTATCGTAGGGTTGGAATGTGGTATATGACCACTTCTGAATGGAAAACCTTGGAACGAAGCCGACCCACTCATCATGGACGTGGCGGCCCCGAACGGAGCTGAAGGAATGTGCTGTGAATGGGCGCCAAATGGGAAGTACCCAGAACCGAAATCATTTGTTTGGGAATTTCCACTCATGGACGGAATGGAGGTAGACCCAACAAAAGACGTGCTAGCAAAAGATCCGAATAAAGAGACGGAGGGGATGGAAATAGTTCCACCCCCTTGTACATATATAGGAGTCTGTACAGTCGTAGCACTAGTAGAAGCCATGCTTCCAGTAGTGGTCATCGAAGGTAAGTGCGTAGCGTAACCTGGATTTGACGGCCTATGCGTCGGAGTCCCAACGTACTGTAATACGTGTGGATGACTGGATGGTATGGGAGAATTTGGAGCCGTTAACGACTCTGAAAGTTCTTCTACCTCAATATTATCCTCCGCTTGTAAGCGAACTTGAGAAAGAACTGGTGTGTTCCTCTCTTGTTCTACGGAAGTACTAGGCCTTGCTTCAATACTATTGCCCCCGAGGGGAGGATCAATCCCCGATGCGTCAATTGCAGTGGGACGAAACCCACCGGTATTATTACATCTTCGCCTTCTCGGAGAAGGCTCTAAACTTGGTGGCGAGAGACCACGAAGTCTTCGAGACCATCTGGGAGATCGGTCAGCCACTTTGAATTCTTTGTTTAAAATCTAACTAAAGACTCAAAAAATTTTAAGCTAGGCCGACTAAGAGCACAGAGCACCCACTAAAAAGTCCCTAAAGATACAGCCAGTCAAAACAACTTCCAAGTATTTCCGCTCCGGGTGATTAGGACCGGACACCAAAATACGAGAAAGTGGAAAATAAAGGGCCTTCCGAAGATAGTCCGAGATGATGAGGGCCCAGGCCTATCAGCGAAGGTATCAGAGGAAGTTACGCTGACCTCCTAACAATAGTCTGCGCCAGTGCAAGCCCCCAAGATTTGCAAAGGTGCCCGCCAGTAGTGCTGTTGAGAGTGATACAACGTCGACCTCAGGTGCCACAAGATTCCCCTCCGCAGCCACCTATGTAGTTCCCTAGGAGTGGCAACTAAGGAAACCAACTCGTCACAGAAGCTAGGTGGAACAGTCGTGAGGTAAGTTTGGACAAGTAGGAGAGGGGGTATCTCTCTTCCCTATCTTCAAAGACCCTCGTGCTTATGTCCCAGATCCGGAGCTTTCCTGGTCTTCCTAACGCTATTGGATTTTCTCTCTTTAATCAGACTCCTATGTTTTGACGTTTAATATGGCCTTGGAGAGTTAACTCTCACTCGCCTAATCCAAGGCCCTAAAATCCTAAAACTTGTTTGTGTATTTAACTTAAAAGAAAAAGTTCTAGTTGATTTTAATTAGCGCTTCATTTTAAGGGTTGTTCTTTAAGTCAGAGGATGATGGAAGTGAAACTAGTGGTGTTTTTTTCGACGCAAAAGAAATTAATAAAACTTAACTATATGCGTATGCACTTTGTCATTGTTTTTCGATGAAAAGTAATCTCTACAGGGTTCAGAAGGAAACTTCTAATGAAACAAACTTTTCTTTTCTTTTCTTTTCATTCACACTTCACACTAAAAAGTTAACAAAACTATTTTATGCCTAAAGAGATGCAAATCCATCTTAATGCAACACTAAATGCTTGATGCAAAATTGAAAACTATTCTAACAAGAAATGAAAGTTGTTTTGTTTATCAAATTTTCTTTTTCCACTTACAATATTTAGATGGAATATAAGATAATACAATTCGTCTAAATACTAAAAGCAAAACTTCAAGATAATAGAAAACACTTTCATTCACCAAAAGGAAACTAAATGAAAAGAAAATTCAAGAAAGCAAAACAACAACTTTTCAAAAAGTTCACTTCAAAGTAGCAACAAAAAAGTCTTTTTGAAAATGCTCTAAAAAAAAAGTGACACTTTGTGATTGAAACAACAAGCAAGAAACACTTTGTGCAAGTTGACACCCTAAAAAGAATGAAAACTCAACAAAAAACAAATGTGTTTAAAAAGGCTTTTTAACAATCAAAGGCGGCAAGGAAAGCTTTGGTAACAAAGACCAAAAAAGATCAAAAAGACAATTTCAAGAAAGTATCAAATGACAATTTTGATGAAACAAAGAAGTAAATGGTCATAAAAATCGATTTCGTTAAGAAAACAAAAAGTCACCAAAAAGCAAAGTTGAACACAAGGATTGATAACAATCTTTCTTCTCTGATAACTCAGAGCAGCCAAGATTCCAATCAAGAAATCTTGCGTGTTTTTAGCAAAAAGATGATGACGCTTGCAAACACAAAACCAGACCAAAACTCCTTATAATTAGAGAGAAATCGAAGTAAGGATGCTTGATGTAACACAGAGAACTGATACTGACAAAAATGGTTGTTCCACACTGACTGAAAGCACCAGACAAACTTCAGAGACACAAAAGATTTATAAATCCTAAAAGTTTCCAGATATACGTGACTGTACTTAGTGCAGACTGCGTGTATACGCGACTGTTCTAAGGAAACCTACATATACGTGGGTTTACTTCAGACAACAAGCGTTTATACGCTTTTGTAACTAAATGAAATAGCGTATATATAATATTTCAGGAAAAATAAAAAACAAACTCAAGAAACTGGTAAAACTCAGAAATCAAGAACAGATCAGACAGTAACAATAAACCAGCAAGCAACTGAGCCCTGATAGGCTTGACAAACACCCAAACTAGGAACAACAAGAGTGTTGTCCTCAGTGGAGTCGCCAATTCTGTTAAGGGATTTTATCCCCTAGGGCTTTTGGGTGGAACCCTAGTAGACTGAAAGTTGTCTAAACAAAGAAACATGCACACACACAGCCATTATGCTAGCAAAAGCTAATTCTAAGGTAAGAAGGACGTACCTCCGGTCCTACGTTCGGGTAGTTCCTCAAGGGTCCAAACCCTTCTTCACGTCCCTTTCGCTCATTTGCCCTGCAAAACCAACAATTCCAAAGAATGCAGCAGTATATGGACAAAGATTTATACAAAAATCATCTTTATGTTATACAAGAAAGGAGTTAGTTATGAACTTTTAGACATCCATTCATACATGAACATTCAACCATGAACATCATTAACATAAAGAAGAAGCATATCGGGAATCAAGATGTGTTTCTTCATTTAGACAAATAGAAAGTACAAAAAGAGTATATCACCTGAGCAACCTCTGCAGGCTCCAAGCTCAGCCTCCTTCCTGGATCCGTCTAGCCTCAAGCCTCTAGCATATCTCCTTCCAAGACTCACTCCAAGATGCCATAACTAAGGGATGAACATAAAATCACAAGGAAACAAGGGTTTCCTATACAAATGGGGGAAGTGCAGAAGGCACAAGGGTCTTCAGACCTGATCAGGGGGAAAATCTCAGTATAATAACCTTTCTCTCTCTTCTCTCTTCCTTTAGGCCTTCCCTTTGATGTCTTTTTATAGCAATTCCAAAGTAGTTTTTTAGTTAGGAATTGGTTGGGAAAAGTTGAGGCCACAGGCACTAACAGGTGATCAGCAGGTAAAACCGGTGATCTCCGCCCGAAAATAAAGAGTTTTATTTTTTTTTAAGTGTTTTAATACATATACGCGGGTTGGGTATATACGAACCCACGTATACACACGTTTAACTCAGGGAAATGTCACGTACAGGGAATAAAACACTGTTTTTTAGATTTTGGACCAGGTCTGGAAGGAACGGTTGCCCTAAGCCATGAGTGCAGCATCACAAACCATAATAGTGAGATTTGAAGCTATAACAGTGGGGAAACAAAATAGGTCGTTACATGACCTTGATAATAAAATATACATGACAGAGAGACAAAATATCTAAAACAAGACTATGTTAGTCATCAACAACTATCATCAACAACATTTGTCAATCACCATCCAGAACAACAACCATGATCTCCCTTTGCACCTGTTCCACCTGAATCAAAGACAAATTGTGAAATTGCACCAAGATCTTCTAAGATAATGCCAACCATGCATTATTAGGAGTATATGCTCCCCCTGAACCTGTGCGAGATGGTCACTGTTAGACCCATATAAAACTCAATTTATCCTGAATCTGACCCACTAATATCCTTTAAACCAACATATATGCGATTGTATCCACAAAAACCAGCATATGTACGTGGATACGCTTCATGAAACTCACGTAAAACCACTTTTCTCTAAAACAGATTAGTATCAATGTCAAGAAGATGCATCAACTACTCCCAACTTTTGTCTGAGGTATTCAAATGTCTCTCTGGGCACTGGTTTGGTGAATATATCACCAACCTGTTCCTTGGAGGGAACATACTCCAATTTGACCTTTTGTTCAAGCACCTATTCCCGGAGAAAATGATATTTGATAGGTATGTGCTTGGTCTTGGAATGCATGACAAGATTCTTTGAAATACTGATTGCACTTGTATTATCACATAGAATGGAGATGGGTGGAGTACATGTGATTTGAATGTCTCGCAATGTTTGAATCATCCAAAGGAGTTGTGTGCAACATGATGTAGTAGCCACATATTCTGCTTCAACTGTAGATAATGCAATTGAACTCTTTTTTTGCTGAACCAAGACACTAATTTGGAACCTGTTAACACCCAGGTTGTTCCCTATGAATCCCAAGGGAATACGGATGGGGTAACCACTAACCAATCTTTGGATTACAGCTTCTAGCCCAGCTGTAATCAGAGAGGGCTCTCTCTGTTAGGTTTGTCTCTGTTCAATGGAGATTTTAGGCTAGTTATGAAAAGAAAGTTTCTTTGGTTTTTTTTTGGTTGGGAGGATGTTTTCTGATAGCTTTGAAATGTTCTCTGTAGGTAAAATTAATCCATTGGGCAATGGAGTCTGTGGTTGTTGGTTTCTTGAAATCCTGAGTTTGGTGCTGCTAGAATTACAGGGCCTTTTATATATTTCGTGAAACAAACTTTAGATTGTGATAATGGAGTGTAAAAAACCAGTGAAAAGCAGTTAAGAATTTTTCACTAAGCTGGGATGTGAGAAAGGGATGTATTCCTCAGGAGCAAACTTGAATTCCTGAAACAATAGATCACTGTGATGATATAGTGTGAAAGGTAGCAATTAAGAATTACGCTTTCATTACCATAACTGAAGAAAAGACATTTATAATAGCTTAGATTGAGTTCGGGGTAATCTATGATTAAGTCCTGGAACTATTCTTTTTCCTTGCTATTAACTATTAAAACAATGGGAAACATGAATGATATATTAAAGATAACAAACATTTAACAAAGAGTTACAAGAGAAACTTATTGAGTCATGAGATATGCAGGAATCCTGCAACATTCAGCTAAACACCAGCAAAACATCAAGAGACACAGAGCTTTGGAAATTCCATCATCCTTTGTATTACTTCTCTGAGGATTACAACAAAGAAAGAGCAGAATAGATATGAACAATCTTTTACATCCAATGTCCAACCCCTGCTAACAAATGTGAGGGGAAATATATAGAAGTCTTATACAAAATATCTCAGGCATTAAGTCATCTGAGAGGGAAAATATCTTCATTAACTCGTACAGAAATTGCAGATAGAAAGTTATTACAATCTTTAATGAGCTTTAAAGGCTCTTAACTCCTGTCAGAACAATTTGACCTTTGGGGTTCACGGAGTCGGTTGAGCACTTTGTTATAATTGCTGCATGACGTGTCTATGCAGCTGTGTCCTCCTGTAGCTTCTTGGCCCTATCACCTGTGACTGCTAGTGCTGCTGTGGTGGCCGAATACTTGTGCTGAGTTGTCTCAGCCTCTTACTGCATACCTGTTGATGTGTCTTTATCTTCGTGTGTATGAAAATTTAAATATTTCCAAAAAGTAATAACATAATTACTGACTTTGATTTAACAGTAATTGTATCAAATTTTCCCACACATCCGGTGTAGGCAATTGATGCTTCAAAATTGACCCCATGGTCTCATCGGCCTCTGTATATTTGTAAAAATGGGGAGGCTCATCAAACAAATGTGTGATTTCATTCATAATAAAAAATAGACTTTCTACCCTGTTGAAAAGGGTCTACCCTATTATTGGTCCTGTTTCTGTTGATGAACTAGCTGCCTCTGAAATCTGATTTCCTGCAAAAGTGCTCACTCTCTTAGCATATTTCTCATGTGAGAGCAACTTTCCTTATGGCTCCAGCAGGCTAGGCAGACCCCTGTTTTGCAATGCCATAAACCTGTTATGGAACTTGTTGATGTCTGCTTGCATATCCTAGACTCTTCTTTCTAGGGTCTGAATCAGGTTTCTCAATGTCAGGACCCTTTTTATCAGTGAGATGGTCACTGTCCTGTTTCCAATTCCCATTTTGATGAGCTGGGAGCTTGTTCTGTAGTTTAGCACATTTATCATTCTAGTGGCAATCTCATGCATGCTACCTAGAGATGGCCTTGCTCGTTGTATCTCTCTATGTGCTTTTCCAATGAGCGTTATTTGCTCATGGATGGCCTCAATATACTCCCACTGATCTGTGATAGACTGGCCAATATTTCCCCATACGACCCTTTTGAGCTCAGATGTGACCTTGTCTAGTGTGAGCTCTTTTTCTAGCTGAGTTATCCTTTTCTTGAGGGCCTTTACCTCCCTCTCTCTTTCAACCACATGTTGCTTGGAATTGTCATATTTTTCATTGATTTTTTCCAGACTGTCCTTGGCTTGATTTAGCTCAGACATGAGACTCCAAGACTTGAATTTCATTCCTCAGCTTTTGCATGTCTAAGCTTTCAGCCTACTCTGTTGTTGGTGCTGAGTTGGATGGTGCTGCCTGTTGTACCTGCTAGCTGGGAGGGGCATTGGTTTGAGGGATTTCCTCAAGATTTATTATTTCTGGAGGTGGCTGTGAGGTTTGCCCTGCCTCCTTTTGCTGTAATGCTGCTTGCAGGGTAGCCTCTAATTCCTGCAGCTTCTCTTGAGTGTGGATGAGCTATTTGTATAATGTCATGAGCATAGCAGCTGCATCCTTCGCTTGCCTGAGCTGGGCAACATCTTCTGTTTGGGGATGAAGAGTTGCTCGGATTTTTAACATCTTTCTCAATGCTGCCATATCAGCATCCCTCAGCTTCAGGATTTCTTGCACTGCCTTAACATCTTTAGGATCATGGCCAAGCTCTATTATAGTTTCCTCCAGAGCTTTGATCCTATTTTCCTTAGCTTGAGAGGAATCCCTTTCCAGCTCAAGCTGTGCAGCGGTGTTATTTAGGCTATTTTGCAGCCTATAGTTCACTAGGGTCTTATCTGCCAATGTGGCATAGACCATCTCACCCATTTGTTTGTGCAAATCTATTTGATCCATTTGGTGGATGTCTTTGGACAGGACCTCCAGGTTGGTCCTGATATAATCTACAACTAATTGTGGTTAATGTACTGTTGGTGTAAAATGGCTCATGATCATTTTTCCCTCATGTGCATCATATGCAGACATGAACCTTTGCTGGTTCGTAGGAGCCATTTTCAATAGGTGATTATATAGCTGCAACTTTAATGGTTCATTTCTGCTTTTGATGTCTTTAAACTGCTGCTTGATGCTTTTCTCACCTTCCCTCCTTTGTCCTGAGGAGCTCACTTCTCCTACTGCTTCCCTGTCTTGCTCCTGTTGGAAGGAGCTGGCTGAGGCCTCCATGTTGGGCAGGCTTGTTCCTGAAGTCTGCGCCATTGGCATTTCTTCTTTAGAGAAGGGATTTAGTCTTTGCCTCTTCTCCCCTTGAGTTGGTGATTGTTACACTGAATTTTGTCACCCTGACTATCTGCAGTATGTGGCCTCATCAATAGCCACATTGTCCTCTTTGTCAAGCCCCATACCTCTGCTCTT
>APFE031464381.1:168267-188547 GCA_000404065.3 Pinus taeda | reverse complement strand
GTTTATTTGTTTTGCACCTTCATGATGGGCAGGTCACTCTTGCAGGGGTGAATTTTGTACTATCTCCGGAGATGATTTCAGAGGCTACTGGGATACCGAATGTGGGAGAGGTGTGGCCTAAGCGCAAATTGTTTGTTTATTTTGAGCCATATGTCAGGCCCTCATTTGCGAGTCACTTGTCAGGGGTCTTTCCTTTCAGATTCCTCCGGGCGGAGTATGCTTCGATCATGCGGCTTATTATGCAGTACTTTACATGCGAGGGAAGATTTTCACAAGTCTTCTCTTGTCACATTCACATGTTGATGCACTTTACCCGAGTGAGGATGATGAACATCCCGGTTTTCTTCTTCCAGGACATTTAGAGGATGTCATCCATGTTTCAGAGGCAGTCCCCAGCCCAGCAGCATAGGAGTTTGTGCCATCATGGTCTCATTCAGCTTGTTGTTTCTTATCAGTTGAGTCAGCAGGGCATTTCATGGGCAGACTTCATTTCTCATGAGGACTTTACAGCGCCATCACAGTCACAGCTAGAGCCAGAGGCCATTCATGAGGAGGGAGGTCCATCATGCCAGCCCGAGATTATTGTGCCGACACATGTTGTTTCCCCACTACAGTGTACATATCAGAGAGGTCATAGAACCTTGTTTGCAGCAGCTCGACGAGTATTTTCTCCACAGCAGGTGGAAGGGGTTTTGTCATCACCATCAGATCAGCGAGTGTTATCTCCACACCAGGTGGAAGGGGCCTCGTTGCCGACAGTAGCACAGGTAGCAGAGAGGGGCAAGCAGCCCATGATTGAGGAGAGAGTGTCAGGTGATCTGGTCATTGATCTTGACGTCGGTTCTCCTAGCACAGAGCTCAAGGATATCATCCGAGAGCAAAGCATCGAGATTCATTCGCTGCAAACACAATTATTGATGGAAAAATGGATAGTCAAATATTTGGAGCAGCGAAACAAACAGCTTGAGGATGAGAAAGAGTTGGATGAGCTATGGAGGATTCGAAGTGATCGAGTCATCAACCGTAGGAGGCCCTGACTTGCTGCCAAGGAGAGGGATCATGCTTATTCCGAGTGACACACACTTAAGGGGCTGTTGGCTAAAGTCCAATCGAACAAAAAATTGCTAAGGAAACATGAAAAACATTATTGGGCAAGATTGCAATTTGCAAAGCGAAGATGAAAATGTTCCAAAGAAGGTTGTCCGAGGTCTGCAAGAGGAGGAAGAAGACCAACCCGCTCCGTATCTTGGCTGAGGCCTCTCTCACTCACCATGATACTCATTATCTTCCTCCTAGCAGCAAACCCAAGAGATTTTGAAAATTTTGAGGCATTTTTGGGAATTTTACAGGTTTTGGCCATTCGAGTGGTCTCACCCCGTACACGACCAGTCATGAGGACAGCTCAGAATGGGGAAAACTCTACATTTTAGGATTTTTCATGCAAAGATACACTTGCCTATGGAAGGGTTTCAAATTTTGTGAAGATTTGGGCGCCCAAAAGCTCAAAATACAGGCAAATTTTGACTTTCTGCCCCTTTTTTGAGTTGCAGAAAGTAGTCTTGGGAGATTTGATTTTTGAGGGGTCAAATCAACTCCAAATTCCGAAATTCTAGCTGGGTTGGAAATTAGACTTCTAGACCTTTCCAACGAGCTATCCTGCACCTAATTTGGACACTATGAAGGCCCTCAAACAGAGCTGCAAAGGGGCACGACCAGTCAAGATCAGGGGCGCGACCACTTAGGCAAATTTGCCAGTTTTGACCAGTTCGGCCAGCAAATCACTGTTTTCACCTTGGTTGACTATTTGGGCATGTAAATGATGGATTCTTGTGTAAATTTCATGGCATTAGATACTTTTACTCCTCTTTACCACTTCTAGAAGCTTCTTTGATGTAAATAGTAAATATTTAATGCATGGATAGGTTTCCTAAGTTTTAGAGGCAAGTTACTGTGCTGGCCTATTATCTAATGACTGATTTAGAATTAGTTGCAACATCTCCTAGGAAGCTGAGCTTGACCCCTAGAGGTGGGGAAAGGAGTTAGACCTTCTATATTATGCCTTCTCTTACTCATTTTCAGGGTTGGACTCTAGAGGGAGAAGCTCTATTGTATAGTTTACTTGTATCTCTGCAATTTGAGGAAAAGGAAGGCCAGGGTTTTGCAGACATCATTGTGGATTCTTGTGGATTATTGTGCTGATGGTGTGTTTCCTACTTGTCATTGTAAGTGTGTTTATGTGTTCCATCTCTTATTCTCTTGCTGCTAATTAAACAAAAGAAGTGATAAAGTTTGAATTCATGCATGCCATGCTCAGCTTTCAATTTTGTTTAATATTTATGTTTTCCACTGTCTAGAGAGGATTCAAATTCATTGTTTGCCCTCTTTAGCTTCTCTTATTTCCTCCTTGATAACCCATCTGAGCTAAAGGAATCAGCACAAACTCCTACCCTGCCCCAAAGAACCACCTGCAAAAACTGAGCTCAATCCCCGCACCCTGAATTGCACTCCCTCCAATTGCCACCAAAAACCCCAAAATTTTTAAATAAACCCTCCTTATCAGTTTACTAGCCTAAAATCACTATTTCTAATTGGTCAACTCATCCTATTGACAAATCCATCGAGTTTGACCCGAGAGAGCCTTCTCATACCTCGTAGGGCTAGCTACGAGGTGAAATGGTTTGATGTAGCTTTAAGGTTTGTCTATCTCAGCCTAGGTGAAATCTCAAGTGCTAACACCAATTAGGATGGTGACATCTATGTAGGCCAAGTGTAGTCGCAGGAAAGGGTGTGTTTTATCTTCTATACATATCTCCAGTGAGAAAGGTGAAGTTGAGGATGAAAATATCTTGAGCAGGTAAATAGTTCTACAACAGTTTCAGGTTGTGATTCCTGCAGAGATTTCAGGGTTTCCACCTCACAGGGAAGTAGAATTTTCTATTAAGTTGGTAGTAGGGGCATCACCAACATCAAAAGCATATTACAGGATGAGCACACCAGATTTGGTAGAGTTAAAGTTGCAGTTGAAGGAGAGGCTTGAAAAGCGATATATTAGGCCAAGTGTATCACCTTGGGGCACAACAGTATCGTTTGTGAAGAAGAAGGATGGTAATTTGATATTATGCAATGACTACAAGTAGTTGAACAAAGTGACCATCAAGAACATGTATCCATTACAGAGGATTGATGGCTTGTTTGATCACATGAAGGGAACAATAGGGTTCTCGAAGATTGATCTAAGTACAGGATACCATCATGTATGTCTCAAGTAAGAATACATTTACAAGACATATTTCCAAACCAGGTGTCGACATTATGAGTTTCTTGTAGCTCCATTCGGTTTGACTAATGCTCCAGTTACCTTTATGTGCTTAATGAATAGCGTGTTGCATCTATATTTGGATAAGTTTGTTATTGTGTTCACTGATGACATATTGGTATATTCTAAAAATGAGGAAGAGCATGTCAAGCATTTAGTAGCAGTGTTGAGATTGCTAAGAGATCATTAGTTGTATTCTAAGCTAAACAAGTGCACATTCTTTTAGAATGAGTTACATTACTTGGGACATGTTGTCTCCAAGGAGGGCATAACAGTGGATCCAGAAAAGGTAAGAGTTATCATGAATTGGGCATCTCCTAGAAATGTAGATGAGGTGAGATCCTTAATGGGATTAGAGGGTTATTATAGGAGGTTCATCAAGAACTTCTCACTCATTTCTTATCCTATTACATCATTGTAAAGGAAAGGTAAGAAGTTTGAATGGACAAAGGAGTGTGAGGCTAGTTTTGAGCAGCTCAAGAAGTTGTTGACATATGCACCAGTGCTAAAGATCATAGATCCAGACAAATAATTTGTAGTATGGACAGATGCTTGCAAGAGAGGACTTGGTGGAGTCCTTATGAAAGAAGGACAGGTAGTGCGATATGAGTCACAGAAACTAAATGAGCACAAGTAGAACTATCTGACACATGATCTTGAGCTAGCAGCAATCATACATGCATTGAATATGTGGAAGCACTATCTTCGGGGCAGGAGGTTTTTATTGTTGAGTGATCACAGTGGTTTGTGGTATCTATTTAACTAACCAAATTTGAATGGAAGGCAAGCTCTGTGGTTAGCCACAATTAGTGAGTTTTATTTTGAGATCAAATACATCAAAGAAAAGGAGAATAGGGTCGCAAATGCTCTCAACGGGCGGATACAAGTAAATCATATAGTAGCTATGAGTTCCTATGGGACATATCTATGGGATAGGATCTTGCAGGTAGGTTAGTAGGATGTCAAGTATATGGAGATTGTGCACAGGTTGCAGCAAAGTACATGTACAGGTACATGTAGTGGTATAGGTACATGTAAAGGTAGCGGTATAGGTACAGGTGCAGGTGCACGAGATGTGGACTATTGTCTCATGACATATGGATTGGTCAGATTTAAGGACAGGATATATGCGCTAGACAAAAGTGAGCTCAAGAAGGGGATATTGATGGTTTTTCATGCGAAACCATATTTCGGTCACCTAGGCTATCATAAGACATTGACTGCAGTAAGAATTTTTATTATTGTCTGAATATGAAGAAGGATGTAGCAGAGTTTGTGGCTAGATGTTTAGATTGTCAATAGGTAAAGGTATAGTGTAAGCATCCAGGTGGAATGTTAAAGTTGATTGTGATTCCATAATGGAAATGGGAGGTCATTTCCATGGACTTTATCATAGGTTTGTTGAGGACGGTGAGACAACATGATTCCATCATGGTTGTTGTGGACAAGTTGATGAAGGTTGTGTAATTCATTCCAGTGAAGCCAACATTCTCAGCGAGTGATGTAGCACATTCCTTCATCATAGATGTCATCATATTGCATGGTGTTCCAGAGAATATTACGTCAGACAGGGATGCAAATTTCACTTCAAAGTTTTGGAAGGAGTTGTTTGCAGGTTTGGGCAAACTGAGAGGGTCAACAGGAAATTGGAGGACATGTTAAGGATGTATGTAATGCATCAGAAATGAAAGTGGGAAGATTATCTTCCACTAGTAGAGTTTTCTTCCAACAAAGGATATCAGGAGTTCTTGAGGACGAGTCTATTTGAGGCATTATAAGGGCAGAGTTGTAATACTCCGATCGGTTGGAGTGATCTAGTTAATGAGGTGTTGATTGGGCTGGACATGTTGACAAACATGGCCAGCAAGAAATGTAGGTAATCAAGAATAATTTTAAAGTAGCAGACGATAGGAAGAAGAACTATGCATATCGACATAGTTTGTTCAATGAGTTCCAGGTTGGGGAAGAGGTGTACTTGCGCATCAAACTTCAGAAGAGTTCCTGGAAGATTGGATCATGTGACAAGATCACACCACAGTTTTGTGGACCATTCAAGATTATTTAGAGGAATGGGACAGTAGCCTATCGTCTTGCACTGCCTCCGACAGTCAAATTCCATGATGTTTTCCATTTATCATTACTTAAGAAGTATGTTAAATATGTTGATCATGTGATTGACTGGTGTGTATTGCAGGTGGAGGCAGATGGAGAATTCCATCTGGAGCCTCAGTGTATATTGCAAAAAAATGTGCTCATGCTTTGAAACTGAGAAGTTAAGCTATTTAAAGCATAGTGGAAGCATTTTGGGCCCGATGAAGCTACATGAGAGATGGTGGATCAAATGCGGGCTATGTATCCTTAATTGTTTCTTGATTGAGGAAAAGCAGTTTTGGTATGATGTTTGGTATATGTTTTGGCATATGTCGTGGTGTGGTGTTTAGATATATGTACATATGTATGTGGATGTAAATATTTCCATGAGTTATGTTATAAAGATCCAATAAGTGGTGTGGGTGTCATGTCATTATAGTTGTCATATTGTTATGTTGTCATGTTGGTTAGTTTTTTAGTAGGGTGATCATTGTATATCGAGCTAAGTTATAAAGCTCCATGGGAAGTATGTTTTCTTTTTAGTGGTTTTGTTGAGGTATAAGTGTGGTTGAAAACCGAGGATGGTGTCCCTGAAGGGGGAGTGTTTCGTAATAACCCTAGTGAAAATGCTATGTAATAAAAGTTAATAAAGGCAAAATAATAACCAAGGTTGATGGGACACTTATTCCAAGTTGGATGTTTGGAAAAACATCCTAGTGTGGGTTTTCATTGGTTTATTATGGCTAAGGAAATTGGAAAAGGTAATGGCTAAGGCTTTGGAAAGGAAAAATGGAATTTTCGACACATTCTTTTATGAAAATGATGGAAATTAGGAGAAAAGGAAGGTGAAAGGTCATAGGTTGCATGTGAGTTGGAAAATGAAAGAAAATAATGGAAAATGAAGAAAACAGAGGCCTAATTGATACAAAAGGCCTCTAAGGATCGGTTGGTACCTTTTTGTCAGTTCAGTTTTGGAGCTCTCTCATTATTCTCTCCCTATTTCTCACTCTTAGACACTTATATTTTTCTTGGATCACTTTGGCATTGGATCAAGAAAGGAAAAGAAGACAAGAGGAAGGAAGGAGCAAGCAAGGAGGAGTAAGATCAAACAACTACATCATGATTCCTTACATATGTCAATTTGAATGTGTGTTTTCCTTTCTATATTTTGCATACATGGTATTGCATGTGGTTCTTTGCTGTTATGGCATGGGTTTTTCTAGGTGTGGTAGTTTTTTCAACCTAACCTTGCCATTTTCAGATAGCCATGGTGTGATGGGGATCTCATCTTTTGGTTGAGCTAGATTGTTGGATGGATTCGAAGTTGAGTGAGGTGGATCTCTGAATAATAGAACACGTGGCCTAGTAACCCCTGAACCATACTGTGGGTTGCGGTAAACTCGAATTTTGTGTTGCCTCAGTGGGCCTAGGAATCCTCGACTGGTTAATGGCGGGATGTACAGTAAAGCATAGAGGTGGTTGCCCTTTAGTAGGACTAGGAATCCTTTTTAGTGAATGGCAGAATATACATTAAATCCTAGAGGACGGATTCTTGATTCAGGGCCTAGTGATCCGTGGATCAAACCGTGGATTGCGGTAAAGCCTAAGAGACTAGGAGATAGGAAAATTCCTCACGGTGTAGGCGAAGAAATCAAGTGGAATCTATGCTTGTTTTGGCAAGTGATCTGGTCGAAGTCATGGTAAAGGATTTTATTACATGTTTATTATGTTAGCCTAGAAATGAGGGATGGATTATGGTAAATCCCCGTTTCTATTCATGAGGATGAGGTGGTTTAGCCTCAGGATGCCCTGGTTGGTTCTTTTGGTTTTAGTCCCACATTCATGCTTGGAATATGGCATGACGATGAAAGGATAAAGAGATATTGTTATAGACATATTTGTGCACTACAACCCCAATCACATATGTCCATAAACCAAGGGATTCTAAACCCCTAAAAGTGTTGTTTCATACCCTAAAGGAACAAGGTCAACTGATTACATCATTTCCCAGAAGTTCTCCCTGAAAAGCTACTTAGAAATGGTCAAAACTGGACCATACAGATTGCTCCATGTTGAGGGTGTGATGCATCTCACTTGCTACACATAGAGGGTGCGATGCATACTAAAAATCCCTTCTATAGGGTGCAATGAGTGAGAGTAAACAAATGGCAGAGGCAATTTGCTAGGTGGAAACCCAGAGAATCTTTTAGAAACTGTTGATTTGACACTTGCCTCTCTGAATTCACCCAGGGATGAGTAAGAGATCATTAAATATCCAAGTGTAACCAAGAAATATCAGAGAAATGACACTAATAAAAATCCCAGAAGCTAACTCACCCCCCTGCAAATATCTATATATGGATCCCTCATCCTAGAGATCCAGAGGCTGGAATTTTGTATTTTGCAAGGAAGTGTTGTTGGTTTCTCCATGAAACATTGTATTTTTGGGTGATCTAGTCTTTTCATGAGGTGAAGAGGGCTTTCATGCTGGGAGGATGGCACTGGATAAGACAGCTTGGTTGTAATCCTCTCTTCTACTACTATCAATAAAGCTATTTGAGTTTTCCTCCATATACTTGTATATTTCTCAATCTTGTATTTGTTTATGCATGTGTATGGTTAATGTACATATGATCCTATATTATTTATGGTTATAGATCTCTATGCTTTGATGATATTTTGCTGCTTTGAATCTACAGGTATTCTTTCAAATGGGACAAGTGAGAAAGGAGTGGCGAAAGCTCTGTCAAGGGAGGGAGGAAACAAGTAAGGAGCCAAGCGAAAGACTGAGGTTGGTACTCTCTCCTTCTCTCTCATCTATCTCTCATAAAGGAAAACAAAAGTAACTTTGAATTGTTTGTTTCTAAGATAGCTACCCATCTTAGTGGGACTAGTAGCTCTGAATAGACACTAGTTTTCCCGGAAAAAGAGAGTTGGCTCAACAATTATATGGCCAGGTGGAATGTGGTAGTCCCATCTTGGGTTGGCTTTTACATTCATTAAGAAGAGGTTCTTTCCTTGATATGTTATTTATAAATGTACTATGTATATGTGGATTCTATGGGTGATGTATCCTTAACATTTCTGATGTTATTATGCTAGTTATAAGCATGTCTTATGATAGTGATGATTTATGGCTCTCCGCATGTGTTTATTTGTAAATGAATGAATAATGTATCTATGACCTAATAAATGATAATGCAACTAATGATATAAGGGAACAATACTTCTTACAAATTCTCAAATAAGTATGAGACCCCTATGTTCAAATATGTTATTTACACCCATAGATTACATATTTGTGACATGTTTGACAAAATTCCTATCATGTCTAGTGTTATCACCTAGATTTACCTCAGGTTGAAGGGAGGCAACTTCCAGGGTAACCACAAACCAAGCTTAGCCTTGTAGCTAGCCCTACAAGGCCGAGATAGGGCTCTCTCCTTTTTTCCTTCTAAAGCCCTCCTTAACCTAGCATTCATTTTTTTTATTCTTATATTGCAAATCCTATTGCAAGTCCTGTAATGATAGGCCATGTGTCTTAGCATCTGAGTGTCTTTGTTGGCCTTTTGTAGCAGCTTCTCAAGGTGTAGATTGACTCTCTCAAGCCAAGTCTCCCTATCATTTTTAATATCCTGCTCAATAGGAGTCAATGTGACCTGTGTCTCTTTTCCACTTTGCCTTTTTGCTTTGAGTACTTCTAGCTCCATGAGGACTTGTTTGTCACTCAATTGTTTGTTCTCCTGCTCCAAGTATGTGATGACAAACTTGGCTCTATATAGGTTGTCTATCAAGGCTTGTATTTGAGCTTCTGTCTCCTAAATGATAATCTCTTTGATAGTTTCCCTCTCCTGAGCCTCTAAATCAATAATCTCAATGTCAAGCTACTCAGGCTCATCATGTTCTTCCAACTCAAACTCTCTTTCTTGCTCACCATCCAAGTCTTCTTCCTGCACCTTTTCCTTCCCTTTGTTCAGCTGTTGTACATGTACCTACTGTGTCGATGAAGAAGGCAAAGCCCCTTCCACATCCTATGGAGATAGCATTTTCCTATGGGTCGATGAAGAAGGCAAGGTCCCTTTCACATCTTGTGGAGCAAACACTTGCATAGCAGCTGCAAACAATTTTCTTGTACCTCTCTGATATGTCAAATATACCGGAACTTCAACAGTTTTTGTCTCCTTGGTTTCTTCTCATGTTTCCACATGACTAAAAGGCCCGCCTGTTTCTCGAACCATGGATGGAGGAACTTGCGGTCCCCTAAATATGTCATGAGCAATGAAAGTCTCCGAAGGGAGGTTGAGGAGACTGAGATGGTGAAGAACAATAATCTTGATCAAGGAGTAGTGATAGATGATGTTCATCTGCTGAGGGTATGGCTTCTTCTGCACAAGGTAAGCCATCTTATCAATGTTTCTAAACAAAAAGTATGGGAGGTTCAACATTTTTACCACTGTAAAGTGCATGACATGTCATGAGCAATGAAAGTCTCCCAAGGGAGGTTGAGGAGACTGAGATGGTGAAGAACAATAATCTTGATCAAGGAGTAGTGATAGATGATGTTCATCTACTGAGGGTATGGCTTCTTCTACACAAGGTAAGCCATCTTATCTATGTTTCTAAATATGGGAGGTTCAACATTTTTACCCTTGTAAAGTGCATGAGGAGCCTAATATGGTAACTGTACAACCTAGAAAATCTGCCCTCACAAGTGAAATATTTGATGATGACCCTCATCAAGGGGACATACCTGTTCCCCAGAAATTTGAAAGGGAAAAGCCTCTTCACCTAACTTCCATGATGAGGTTTAATGTAAGGCTCATAATAATGCTCATCAAGGTCCTGAGCCTTATTCCATTTCTCACCAACATTAGGAATCCTGGTGGCCTCTGAAATGATTGATGGTGACACTGTGAAAGTCACCCCAGCAAGAGACACTTCATTGTTTTGCAGGTGGGCTACAAAGAGTCTAGCCAGTTCATGATGAAATTATACTCTCTCCACTAGTTCACAAAATTCATAACACTCAAGGTGTCTAAAACATGAAACTACCAATGGAGAGGCTTGTAGTTCTCTTAGGTTAGTTGGCTCTTCTCTTGTGATCTTGCCTCCCTTATGAGGTTTTCTATGTTGCTTGTTTCTCTCTACAGAAATGTCACTTGTTGTATTCTCCCCATCATAATCATAATCTCCTCTATCCATGTTAACCAACTTTTTAGTTTCACAATCTTAGAAAATGAATATGGGAATGAGTGGGATGCTTTAGGGTTTGTTGAGATGAGTTTTGTGTGAATTTAGGCACTTATGGGAAAATTATGAATCATGAGGGTGAGGGAGAGGGTTTTGAAAATGATGGATAGATGAGGGAATATATATTAAGGGAAAGGAAATGATGTAAAAAGGGTTTTTAGTTATAATGATAGGTAATGGGAAAGACAAGCTAGTTAGGGTTTGTAGTGGAAAACTAGGGTTTGATATTAAGAGTGAAGGAGATGTCTAAAACATTAGATGTGCAAGCTAAACATCAAGTGTAGAACCACTTACCTGTAGAGGAGTAATTTGCAAGAAATTTGGTGGAATTTTGAAGTTTGAAGTGATTTGGTGGCTCACTACCCTATGCGCAGCCCACTCGCCCAGAAGTGCAGCGCCTGCTCCTATGCGCAATGCCCTTGTATTTTTGCACTGGCGAAATTCTCCCTACGTGCAGCGCCTCCTTCCCTACACGCAGCACCTCGCAAATTTCTCCAAAAACATAGTGCCAGTTGCTTACACGCAACACCGCCTCTCTTTTCTTCAAAATCACTTGAAAATTTTCCTTTCTTCTCTCCTTTGAGGTCTTTGGTTTGCAAGATAAACATAATGATGTAATAATAGAATGGGAGGGTTTATATATGGGTACCAATTTGATTTTCACTTTTTGAAAACCCACTTTTCAAATGTTCTTTGTCTTTTTGATAACTCTGTTTTTAATGCTTTTTCTCTTTTGCTTTTGCAGGTGGATTAGTGCTCATGCTAGCTTGATTTTTGTAGTGGTGGTTGCTAGGCAGTAGGAATAGATGCTTAGGAGTAGCTAGGAATCAATATTACATATAGAGACATAAAATTACATAAGAAAAATAAATGAAAACTAAATACTCTGATTTCACCTCAAAGCATGTTTTGAGGTGAAAATTACATTAGGCTTCTAAAAGAATAACTTATGACTTTCAAGCTCCCATGCTTGAGTTTATTTAGTATCCTAATTTCTTTGTTGGTTATTATTGGCATGAACCCTAAAACCTAATGAGACCAAACCCTAAGACCTAATGAAATGAACTGCAGATTAAGTATGAACCATGACTGAAAACTATATGGAAGAGGATCAACAAGTATATTTCATGAGGGAAAACTGAAGTGAACACAACCATCGATGGATCCATGATCTAATGAAGTGGTGAAAAATTTACAATATGGGACTCCTATTATGAAAATGCAAAAGAGCAGATTTTGATCACTGATGGCAGTATGACAAGACTGACACTAACATTGGCTCCATTGTGGATGGTAGCTCCTTGGAGGTGCCAAGAACACCATAGACCTAGTAGCCTTATCCATTGGGAAATGGGGTCAAAACACTTCAAAGACTGAAAACTGACACAATGCAAGCTGAGACTGACTCATGACTCAAATTGTGACTGTGAGCTAAATCAAAATTGACAAACCTTACACATATCATTCAAACTTTATAGCCTTCACTTCAGGCCCCAAGCTTCAATGACTGTGAACTTGAAATCTTGCAAGGAAATGAAAATGGTATGTACAATGAAAGTGACATAATTTCATAGAACCACCTCAAAAGTAGTCGTGCTTCTATAACCTACCATTAACTGGTCCTTCTGGACAATCTTGATCATCCATCTCCTTGAGAAAAAAATCATTCTATCCTCTGTATGCTGAAATCTTATATGGCCCTTTCCACAGATTATCGAACTTACCATGCTTTCCTTCGTCCTCATTTCGTGCATTCCATAGCAGCATTACATCTTCTTGCTGAAATTTTTCCGCTTTGGTTTTGCGGTCATAGATCTTCTTTATTTTTTCCTGCAGCTGGAAAGTGTTTTGAGAAACTTCTTCCCTTGTTTGCTGAAGATGAATCATCTGATTGATTCTTTGCTGAAAATCATCCTCTTCACTGCCAGCCTCCTATAACAATCTCATGACCGGAACTGCAAGACATGTCGGAAAGATTGTGTCAATGCCATAAACTAACTCAAATGGAGACATACCTATGGATTTCTTGTGGTTCACTCTGTCGAACCATAAGGCATTAACCAGCTTTCTGTGCCAATTTTTCTTGTCTGTTTCCAACATTTTCTTGATGATGTTTACCAAAGACTTATTTGATGATTCAGCCAAACCATTTCCTTGCAGGTAATATGCTATAGAATGACCGAAAGTAATATTATACTTGCTGAAAATTGGATCATTATCTTTGATTTAAATGTTGTTGTATTATCTGTGATGATTTTATTAGGACAACCGAAATGAGATAAAATATTTGGCTCTAAAAATTAGATGATTACCGTATCTGTGGCTTGTCTAGTTGGAATTGCTTCAATCCACTTGGTGAAATAGTTAGTTGAGGTTAGGATCCATTTGTGTTGTGCCGATGATGTTGGATGGATTTCCCTGATGAAATCGAGTCCCCACTGCTGAAATGGTGCATTGATTTCGACAAGTTTCAAAGGAAGTGGAAGCAATTTTCTTTTTCCTTGAAAGACCTGACATTCATGACAACCATGATTGTTTTATATACATCTGAAAATAGATTCAACCAATAAAAATTTGTTGTCAACACTTTATTCTTTGTTTTCCAGAACAAGTGAACACCACAATCACCTTTATGAAAGTCATACATCACCTGCTGAGCTTCATCTTCAACCAAACACTTAAGTAAAACACCTCCTAGATCTTTCCAATAAAGGGCATTATTTAAAATGCAGAATTTTGCAGCTTTGAGTTTGGGTGATCTACCTTTGTTCTTTGTCATTCCTAGAGGTGGCGAAAGTTACTGAAGTACATAAATTATGTCTGAATACCATGGTGATTGAAGAAACATTTCAGAGACTTGAATGAGAGAGCCTTATTCTTCATCTTCTGACATGGTTGTGATGAGATTGATGTCTAAAGCATGCAATTTTGATTCAACCATTAGTCTCGCCAAGCCTTGTCCTTTGATCAATTTTGTGGGTTTAATCTCCATATCATATTCCAACTTTGCTACAATCCACTTCCCTCTTCTTCCTTTCGGATCAGTTTGTATTAGCACATCCTTTACTGCTGCGTTGTGGACATATGCTATGGTGTGTGAGTGTAGAATATACACCCTGAAATCCTTCAATTCTTTTACGAGAGCAAGTGCCTATTTTTCAATTATATTATACTGCAAGGAAACATCTTGAATAGTCCTACTTAAAAAGGCAATGGACTTCTCCAGCTGATCTCTCTTTTGCATCAATACTATAGCCATGGTATGCTCAGATGCAAATGAAAATATAATAAAATCCTGAGTATAGTTAGGACTAATTAAGACCGGGGTTGTAGACAAAACATACTTTACAAAATTGAATGACTTCATGGCATCCTCCGTCCATTTTATCATCCTGTCCTTTTTCAACATATTAGTCATTTCTCGTAAATGTTCAGCCAAATTGGGTATAAATCTGCATAAGAAATTCATCTTACCATTGAAAGCTTGTATCTCCTTTTTGTTGTAGGGAAAGTCTATTTGCTGGATTTCCTCCACTCTTGAAGGATCAATGAGAATACCTTCTTTTGAGATAATATGACCAATAAGCTTTCCTTCATCCATGGCAAAAAGACTCTTCTTTGGATTAAGAGATATCCCGAACTTCCTACATCTCTGAAAAGCAATATTTAAATGGTGTAAATGCTCATCATAAGAACTTGAAAATGTTGTCAAATCATCTAAATAAACAACCAAAAATACATTCTTCTCATTAGCAAAAGCGATGTCCATTTCTCGTTGAAATGTGGCTCCAACATTCTTCAAACCGAATGGAATTTTAGCATAATGAAAGGTTCCCCAAGGTGTTGTAAATGTAGTTTTGTCCCTATCCTTTTCATGCACCAGGATCTAATTATAACCTGAATACCCATCGAGTAGTGACATGCGCGATGCTCCAACTACTCTTTACAGGATATGATCCATCTTTGGAAGTGGGTAATTGTCTTTGTCTTTCAAAGATGCTTTGTTGAGGTTCCAGAAATCTATACACAATCTTATTTCTCCAGTCTTCTTTTGTACCGAAGCCAAATTTGAAATCCAATCAGAAAATCTGATTGGGACAATTATACCAGCTTTAAATAATCTGTTTACCTCTTTCTCGATGGATGGAAGCAGCTTTGGGTTGATCCTTCTTAACTTCTGTCTAAATGGCTCTTCTGATCTGGCTTGATGGGAATAGTGTGTTTAATTATATCCTTGTCATACACCTTCAAATCTAAATAATCCAAAGCAAAAACATCGGAAAATTCAGATAACAATCTAACATACTTAATCTTTACCTTGGGAGACAATGCTTTGGACAATTTTACAAATTTGGGATGATCAGCTGTCCCAATGTTTACATTTTCAACTCCTTTGTCTATAGGGACCAAGCTTGGTTTTCTAGCCACATCATCTTGATCAAAAAGTTCTTCTAAAGTTATGAGACCTTCAAGAATAATGTTGTTTTTTAGTTGCAATATGTCCATCTGATCCACTTCAATCTCTTGTTGGTCAGTAACACATTCAACATCAATGGAAGCATTTTTGAATTCACCTTCATTCTGCAAAAAGGTATTGATCTCCTCATCATTCCAAAACACTTGACAATACCTTAAATTATCTAGAATAGTAGGTCGATGTTTGACATGAATTTCGAACTTGTTACTAGAGTTCATTAAATTCTTCAAGTTGCTAGCTGCAGTGGCGAGTGAATCTGCAATAATATTCTGAGTCTGAGGTACTGCTGCCAAAGTATATTCAGAAAATATTCTTAGGATATCTAGGACTACATTTCTGTAGGCTCTCATCTACAGATGCTTTTCTTGATACTCTCCCTTTACCTATTTGATTACTAGCTCTGAATCTCCATAGACAAAAATCATTTTTGCATTTAACTTCTTCAAAATTTTTAGACCTGCAATTAAAGCTTCATACTCTGCCTCCGCTTCATTGTTAGAGCAGTCAAAAGCCAATTTGTAAGAACACATTCTAACACTACTAGGAACTCTGTCAGGCTAGAAAGTAGGGCTCTGAATCCAAATTTCTATACCAACACTGTCCTTACCCACGACACCATCAAAATCCATGCTCCAAAGGCCTGCTTCGTCTTCTAAATGCCAAAATTCTGCTTCCTTATCTACCTTACCTTGACTGATCTCTTCATTTTTCTACTTTTCACCGACCTTTTGCTGCTGGTATGTGGACTTCTTAGAAGAACTTGCTATTTTTTCTTTTCCTAATTAAGGAATTCCCTAAAATTCTCTAAATTTTTTGGCACACTATCTACTTCCACAATCTGAATATTTACATCATTTAATCCGCTATCAGAGTACAAAAGAAATGATTCTAAATCAGTATGTACAACATTTATTGGATGATTGAGTGGCTTCTCTTTGCTAGTGATCATGTACTTCATTTTCTTCTCCCTGTATAACTTTCTCAATTGGGCCAAAACGGGAATGGTAGCATAAGAGAAGTCAAGTTGTAAAGTGCCCTTAAGCTTAGCACCCCATGATCTAGACAAGATCATATCGAATCGTGGTGGAATATCAGCAACAACCACATCCATCAAAACAGTTTTGGCTGGGATCTAATCTAAAGACACTACCAAATCTTTAATAAGACCAATGCAACGAACTCTACTGGAGTCAAAGGAGTACAAATCATGGTATTTGTGGGTAATATCAAGGCCCAACTTCTCCATAATGGCTTTAGGAATCAAGTTATGAGAAGCTCCAGAATCAAACATGGCATTATGGAGAATGTACTCATGTAATCTAAGACTCAGATAAAAGGGAGGGACTTCACTATCTTCAGATTGACCTTTTATGGCGGGACCAAAAATAAGTTCAGGATGATCATTCTTGACATTTACCATATCTGACAAAGGGTCTATTTGCAAAATTCTGGACACCTGATGTTTATAATTTCTATTCTTCACAAGCTCAGTCAAGGGAATGGACACTTTTAATTTAGCAATTTCATTTTCTAAATTAAAAGATGAAACTTTTTCGACCTCTTTGACGGGGCGGTCCTTCTTCTCTACTTGCTCTTTTTCTACACCTTGTTGATTATTCTTCTCAGTTGCAATGTTATTTGTTGATGGTACTTTGCTAGAAGTCGGATCAACAGGCTCTTTCCCTTTCTTCTGCATGTTTTAGGAGTCATTTTCCGATTGCATCTCTTTTCTTTTTTGAATGGGATTGACTCGCACATATCTGCTCCTAAAAGAATACTACTTCTACTATGCTATCAAAACATTCATATAAGCTCGCTGATAATCATTGGACTCAGCCTCCAAAACTGTATCATTTGCTAATATGTAATCCTCATCCCTTTGGGTGTCTAGAACCTTTGCATATTCTTAATCTTCCATCAGAAAAATGGGCATGCCATCGGCAATGAAAAAATGATTTTCTTCAACTACCGGATCATCATCATCATCTGTTTCCATTCCCTGAACAAAATTTTGCTGCAAAGGAGTTCTGAGTTGTTGCTGTTGTGCTGGTTGGTCTTGTGCCTTTTGTTCCCTCTACTTGATCTAGAATTGGGGCTGCTACTGTCATCTAAAATTTGGGCTCTTGACTTGTGGTTCAGATCTATTTGTAATGGTCAGCCGTTCAACCATCTTGTCCGCTGTTTAGATCAGAGTATCCATCTTAGCATCTGAAGAAGATGCTTCCTCTTTTATGGGCACTCTCTTTTCAGATCTCATCCTTTCTCTTTTGGCCAGCAGATTTGCTTCTACACTTACAACGTACTTCTGCATATCTTCAAGTGTGGTCAGATCACTTTCTCGTAATTGATTTGCAATATCAACATCGAAATCGTCTGGAAACTTGAGCAAGGCTAACCCTTCTAGTGGTTTAATGTTAGCTGGAATAACATTATATGTTGCATTAAACCTCACATAGTAATCTTGCACACTTTCACCAATGTTGCTTTTAATATTTTCATAATCAGACAAAATTTGGAGCGAGTTCTTCTTTACCTCCCATCGGTCTAGGAATTGTCTATGCAGAATCGACAAAGTGTCAATAGAGGCTACTGGTAAAGCTTTGAACCATTTTCAAACTTCACATCCAAAGCTTTGGACAAACAATCTCATAGTCACATTTTCTACCTCCACCTCATGAAGGTCAAAGAAGTCATTCATTCTATCAACATGTTACTGCGTTGTAATGCTTTGAGTGGCATCAAAAAGAAGTATTTTACTTTGGTAATCAGTGGGCATATCATCAAGATTCTGAGGTAAAACAAGGGGTGCATACTGAGAAGCCATGACTCGAGGTGGGGGAGGTGGATTTAAAGCAAGATTTGTGTTACTTGATATATTCAATCGAGTAGTAACAATAGGAGGATTAACAATCTGCAAAGATGAAAGCAATGGGTAGGGGATTGCTTGAGTTGCAATAGATGTAAAAGAGGTACTTTGAAAATCAAAGGATGGCCTGTGCTTCACCCAAGTGTCTACGCTTGAAACAAGATTTTGTAACTGATCAAGAGCATGGATACTCTGTGATCTTGATTTACTTTGGGTAAACAAATCTTCAAGAGGGTTTTCAAGAGATATTGAAGAGTCAAAAACTATGTGATAAGGCCAACTCAAAGACTTACTTCGAAACAAACTTTTCTCAAAATGTATATCAAATTCAAGATCCTGCAGAGGATCTAAGCTATCTAGGACTGAGTAGAAGTGAGTAATATAAACTTCACTTGATTGTTCAGTCAAATTTTCTTCAGCAGCACTGAATTTCTCTATAGGTTTCGAATGTTTCCTCCCAATCTTATGAGGATCATCAACATCTAGTAGTGGTCAAGTTTATACCTTGTCCTTTTTTTGCAAATGCTTCATTGTTACATTGTGTAAATTCATTTCTGGAAGTGTTATTGAGTTTTGGGCAGTGACTTGGGCTCTGGGCTTGAAACATTGGCTCAAATCCTAGAGATACAGACACATTACTAGGCAGAACATTCCCTGGATGCATGCATACCCATTCTATGGGAGCGTCCATAGCCTCCTGGACGCATGCTTGTCCATATCAAGGGAGTGTCTAGGGGTTTAATGGTCTAAAACTTCAGTTGGTCTCTTGGGGTGGTTACCTTACTGGTTGGGATGGCTCCTGGGAGTTTTGTTGCTAATGTGGAAGGTCTATATGGTGTGTTTCCATCGATTCCATTTCCTTATGGTCACCTAGGAGGTTGAATCCCATTATAGTGGCCTCTCATTTCATATTTAACCTAGTTGGCATGTTATTTGGGTAGACGTGGGATGAGGGTGTTACATGGTACAATAATTTGTCTGCATACATTTGAAAGTATAATGTCCAAGATCCCCTTAGACCTATTGTCACTACTGTTGAGCCTCAAACCTGCACCTTCCTATACACCCTCTCAGCCTTCTTTCTCCACTCACTTCATTCACCCAGTTGTTAAATCATTGCATTATAGTCTAAAAAGGACTTTTTATATGGTTTTCTGACTATGCTTATGACTGTTGTTTGGTTTAGTTTTTTTTTTTCATGCAGTTGTGGAAACTTGTCAGTTTCCGCAGCCAGCACAGGTTTCCGAAGCCAGCACAGGATTCCACAGCTATTTTGTTAAAAGATGTGCTACAGGTGTCCTATGAAGAAATGAGCTACATGGGCAAGCTCCAGATGGAGGATACATGGAACGTGTCCCTTCAAATTAGCCAAATCATCCATGGAAGGCCAAGGTCAACGAAGGTCAAAGACGAGGACAACCAAAGAGTTCAGCGGTGGCACGTCACTGTTTTGAGCACGTGAATGTTACGTGGCACAGTCCTCAGCTCATGAAGGCACTAGCACACCTGGAGATCGTTCCCGAGACCTGAATCTAACAACCAACCACTCCGAAGATTTAAGAAACATGATGACAGATACACTAGATCTCGGCTGAAGGGATCTACTGTCTTTAGAAACGCAGTTAATAGCGTAGAAGTTTGTTAATTAGCTTTAGCATTTTGGCATTGTAAATAAAGCGTCGATGGACACTGTAAAGAAGCTTTTGGATGTATGTGAATTCTGAACTTTTTATGTGAATTCCGAACTGTTGGTTATCAGCCCACTGTTGTTTTTATATGCTGTTGTTTTAATACATGAGAAGACTTTTATGAGTTCATCCGTGTGATTACTTGTTGACTGGCTGAAGTGGCAGAGGGCCCCTCCACGCTGAAGCCTTGTAAAGTTTTCAACTTTTCATTTAGTTTTATTATGATTTTGTTTTTATCATTAGCTTGTACATAATATACTGTTTGATGTTTCTGCTGTTTATATTTTCACCTTTGTTTTCTTAGAGCTGTCAACTGATCAGTGCTTTTCTACAGGTTTTCTTAGGCAGCTCGGGAAATTTTTCATCTTTTTGATAACTATTGGCATATGAGATCATCTTGTCCTTCCTGCTAGCTTTCATTTTCTGAATTTTAAGTTCAGCATTGTCCTTTTCAAGTTGTGATTTTCTTATTTATTTTTCTGCTATTTAGATATCATACTGCTCACCAATTTATGGTTTCTTTCTATGGTCAAGTGACTCTATCAGCAAGAAATCAGAATATTACTAACTGTAGTGTGATTTAGTTATCATA